>WSYH01000945.1:38542-151275 GCA_036426205.1 Ascaphus truei | reverse complement strand
ACATACGCCTATAATATATATTACCTGTAACTGTTACATACGCCTATAATATATATTATCTGTAACTGTTACATACGCCTATAATATATATTATCTGTAACTGTTACACACGCCTATAATATATATTACCTGTAACTGTTACATACGCCTATAATATATATTACCTGTAACTGTTACATACGCCTATAATATATATTATATGTAACTGTTACATACGCCTATAATATATATTACCTGTAACTGTTACACACGCCTATAATATATATTATATGTAACTGTTACACACGCCTATAATATATATTATCTGTAACTGTTACATACGCCTATAATATATATTATCTGTAACTGTTACACACACCTATAATATATATTATCTGTAACTGTTACACACGCCTATAATACAATGTCTTGTATATAACGTATACCCTGCTCATTATGTAACTGTATTTTTAACCAGGTATTATTTGTCTTACTCTGTGCCCAGGACATACTTGTGTAACCCAGGTCCCCCCTCTGGGCTCCCAAGGTCCCCCTTACTTCCATGGGTTGCGCGGTGGGCAGCAGAGCTGTGCGCGTGCTCGCGGTGAGTGCCGGTAGTGGTGCCGGGAACGCGCAGGCGAGCGCATCGTTTGAGACTACCGGCGACTCCCTTAACAGGGTGCCGACATTTTGACTATGTTCGCGCATGTGCAGTGTCACGCATGCGCAGGAAGGGCTGCAAGGCAGACACTAGCCGGAGAGGGCTCCATGGGGACTACAGACCCCAGCATGCACAGGGCTGCAGGACCAAGTGACACACAACAGCCAATAGGGCTGCAGCATTCCCCTGCTCTGGGAATTGATACTTTTCGTGCGTTGGCAGCCATGCGAGTCAGAGCTGGGACAAGGAAGGGGTAGGTTGTGTGTGCAGGGGTCTGTGGCTCCTGCACTAGGCCAGAAACTCCCATTAGGCCCCAGCTAGGCCCCGACCCCCTGCAGCTTGTGGTTGCTGCAGGGATGGGCCCACAGATAGGGACACTGCCCTGTAGTACCAGAGTGAGGGACACAGACAGGACACGGAGGTCTCCTGTTCACAGGTGATCAGGGACCAGACACCTGCAACAAAGAAACACTGCATACGGTGGTACAATCCATGCGGGACTCACCCACCTTAGAGGTGGAGGCTCCGCCAACATCGCTGGGATCAGTGGATCCGCTTCCCCTTCTGGCCATACCCGGGTGCAGGAACACCTGGACAGGTACTCCAAGTGCACCAACTGTACACACATTAGTGGGGCAGCGCTGTGTCACACTTTGGGTGGGTTATCTCTGTATACACCAGGGTGGTTGGGTGCCCAGGGACACTGCAGTACTTTGGGGTGACCACTACAGGGGTGTGGACACGGTGTTGGGAACACGGTGAGGGGTTACGGTCCTGCGAGGCCTGGTGCTGCGTAGCTGTAACCATTATTTATCGCTCTATAGTAAACGTGTTCTGCGTGACCCAGTGTGTGCTCGTTATTATGTGTCCGGTAACGGGGTTATTCTACATATAGAATCCCGTACAGGTGGAGGCGCTACCGAGCACCTATCCAGGTGCGCCCCAGGTTCCAAGCAGCGGAGGCTCAGGACTCTTGTGAGCCACAGGTATTGCACCACACATACGCTGTAGCTACACATGATACACATCTCCCAAGAGGGTGGGGGAAAGTGTGTTACACGTGAAAACGAGAGGTAACTCAATGTATTACTTCCTGGTAACAACATGTTATAAATAAATAAACATTGCATCATATCTCCGTCTCTATTGGAACGGTGATTCCCCCACCCGGAGGGAGATTTGGCCATTACTGTAAGTGTGGTGCATGATACCTGCTGGTAACAGGAGGGCTGAGTCGTCCGCCGATGGTAGTGGGGACACAGGACCAGGCTTCTGGGGTACATTACACATGTGGTTCTCTAGCAGTGCAGCACCTCCATCTGCTGCAGACTCCAGGAAGGTGAAGATGATCTCCTGCAGTAGAACTATCACCTCTCCCCCCAGTAAGATCACACACTAGGCGGGAGCATAACAACAGGAACGGTTTATTCTCTTTGTCTGGGCAGTACAGGAACAAGGCAGGTCTCTGCCCACTGCAGTCTCTGGGATGATCAACTTGAGGATGGTCCCTGGACTACCACTACAGGCCAGGGTCCCTGCAGATGTCCTGGCTCTTCGCTGGCCCTCTAGCAGGACCAGGGGTATAGGGTATCACTCACTTTCCCCCAAGGGTAAGAGGAGCAGGGTAGGCCAATCTCTAGGCAATCCTGTGTGATTCCTGCCACCTTCAAGTGGAGAGAGGCAGTACTAAATCTGGGGCGGCACTGCCCCTAAGTACAGCCAGGAGGAGGGCACCAGGTCTGTCCCATGATTGGTCATGCTCAAGCCTGATGTTACCGCCTCCCACTGTCACTCCAGTGTGCACCCAGGAGGGGGAAACCTCATGTTGACTACTGGCAGCCTGATTCTACCAGGGCTTACTGCCAGGAGTAGGGCAGGTTAGTAGCCAAAGGTGGCATGGCAACACCTGGTAAAGCATTGTATAAATAAACATTGCATCATGTCTTCCCCATTGCAACATAACTCCGCCCCATTGCAACATAACTCCGCCCCATTGCAACATAACTCTGCCCCATTGCAAGATAACCCCGACCCATTGCAACATAACTCTGCCCCATTGCAACATAACTCCGCCCCATTGCAACATAACTCCGCCCCCTCCTATGAGGAGCGGGGTCAAAGCAGTTGCCCAGCGATCTGCAGCCCAGCCCTGAGCTTCGGCGACTCTTTCAAATGTCAGTAAAAAAGCCTCTGGATCCTCGTTCGGAGCCATTTTCCTCAGGAGTATCGGGGTCTGCTTGCCAGTTCTGCACTGGCAGACCCTTGGAATTGGGTCAGCAGCTTGGCAATCCGCTCATCCTGTGCTGCTTGTAGTCTTTCATCTCTCTCCGCTTGCAGGCGGGCCTGCTCCTGCATTAACTGTCCCTGCTGTCTGGTCTGCTAGCACAGAAAGTCTTAAAAAAATTCTTCCATTCTTGTGTGTGTGTGTGTGGCCCTTTAACTGCAGGAGCCTTTTGAAAAAAATCTATCCCACTTCTGACACCATATGTTGCAGGGTACATGCAACTACACACGTGGGTTTCTTGACAAGGCTTATTTATTTAGCCTTAAAAGATATACAGCACACAAAACAAAAATAGCTTTTCATCAGCAAACATAAGAAAATGGCTTTTTCTTCAGCAAACCAAACAAAACAGTTTCTCTTTAGCAGAGAGTCTATATATAAGGTAGCTACCCTTTTTCTATGCAGGGGACAGACAGTTCACAATTCAACTACTTTGCTACTCAGACCTTGTTTCAGTAATCTCCTTAGCAGCTTACTCCTCTCTCCTCAACAGCCAGCTCCCATGTGTCTACAGCCTGGGGTTTTAACACACCTTGATTAGGCAGCTGGGTTCCAACTAATTGCCCTGAGGTTCCCAGCTGAAGTTAACCTAGTCAGTGCTGCACTGCAGACTAGACATAGGTTTTCCAGGCATATAGCTGGTGGCTTTTATTTACCCTGTCACATGGGCCGTGTCTAATTAGTGGGGCCATGTCTCATCAGGGGGGGCAGTGGTGTCTCATTAAAGGGGTGGTGTTTCTTATTAAGGGAGGCGGTGTCTCTCATTAGGTGGGGTTGTCTCCCCTCTCACCCTCTCCCCTGGTCTCTCCCCTCCTCTCTCCTGTTTTCTTGCAGTGGATTACTGCCCCTGTGTATATATAGTCTGTACTCACTCTGTGCAGAGGATAACTGCCCCCTGCATATATAGTCTGTACTCACTCTGAGCTGTGGATAACTGCCCCTCACTGCCCCCTGTATATATAGTCTGTACTCACACTGTGCTGTGGATAACTGCCCCTGTGTATATATAGTCTGTACTCACTCTGAGCAGTGGATAACTTCCCCTCACTGCCCCTGTGTATAGTCTGTACTCACTCTGAGCAGTGGATAACTGCCCCTCGCTGCCCCCTGTATATATAGTCTGTACTCACACTGAGCTGTGGATAACTGCCCCTCGGTGCCCCCTGTATATATAGTCTGTACTCACACTGTGCAGTGGATAACTGCCCCTGTGTATATATAGTCTGTACTCACTCTGAGCTGTGGATAACTGCCCCTCACTGCCCCTGTGTATATATAGTCTGTACTCACTCTGTGCTGTGGATAACTGCCCCTGTATATATAGTCTGTACTCACACTGTGCAGTGGATAACTGCCCCTGTGTATATATAGTCTGTACTCACTCTGTGCAGTGGATAACTGCCCCAGTGTATATATAGTCTGTACTCACTCTGAGTGGTGGATAACTGCCCCTGTGTATATATAGTCTGTACTCACTCTGACCCCCCCCCCCCCACACCCTCCCTATGTTTAACCTCTATAATGGTTTGAAATAAGCTAAATAAGGTTTGCTGCACGCCCCCCATAGAAAGATGGGGAGGCACAAGAACGTTCTCTGAGACAGGAACGGGTTAGCTATGTAACGGGCACTCTCTAATCCAGTTATATGAAAATGAAACCGAATAGTGATGATGATGAATATCAAAGATATTACACCCAAACCTCTCCTCCCTGCTCCCCACTCCCCCCCCTCCTCCCCCCCTGCCTTCCTGTCACCGGCCCTCTCCCGACCCCCTGTTTTGCACTGCAAACGGGTCCCTTGATCCTAACATCACAAGATTTGAACCCTTCAGAAGTTTAAACCAGACCGTCCCTAGTGGGAAGGGAGAGGTCCTAAAACTCCATACGAATTATTATTCTGGAAGCCAGAGGGTCACGTGGTGATGACTTAGCTCAGATAGTGTCAACTCGCCCTCTTTTCCAAGCACGACAAGGTCTGTTTCTTTTCTTACTTTATTTTTTAGAAAGTAGGTAAATACAGTCTCTTGTGTAGAGGTGTAGGTCTAAATCTCTGTGTGTGCTTAGTAGTAAAGGGAGGTGAAAAGATAATCCTGCAGCACCATTACAGGGGTTACAGCAAGGTACTCACGAGTCCAGAGCAATGGTGGAAAAGGAAAAAGCAATGTATGCTGGGTAGTGAGATAGTCTGGGGACAGACCATCTGTGGGCAGAGCAGAGGGGGAGAAAGCAGTCTAGCCCATTTGAGAGAAAGGCTGGGGCTGCTATGGCAACTCAGGAGTGTCTGGGGGAGCTACAATATGTAGCAATAATGTAGCATCTCTAATACAGCAAGCTGCTGGGAGAGGGGAAATGGCACTGTATTTGTGTGCAGAACCAAACACATACAGCTGGCTCTAAGAAGCTGACAAGCAGGGCTGCGAGGAAAAAAGGGGGGGCTGAAACAGAAGTGTAGACAGGGGTAATCCTGTTCCATGACAATTATAGTAACAATGGCTAAACAAGGGGAAATTAAATTGATATCTTTAAACGTGAAAGGATTACACATTAATAGAAAAAGGAGGCTTGCCCTCCAAGAAATGAAAAAATGAAAAAATCTGGCGGTGATTGTGGCGAAAATGGGGGTAATCAGCGCATTAATAAAGGCAGTGGGCTCGGCTGGTTACCCCTATTTCGTATTGGGGATGAAGGGGTTAATTTTATATGCTGTTCCCCTGTACCATTCTCCCCTATATGCATTGTTGTCCCCTTTTTGCAGGCTAGTCACTACCTGCAGTGTTGAATAACAGGAGCCGTTCCATTAAGACTGCTAATTTAGGAACGGAGTGAGCCAGCACCCTGATTTTTGGTGTGCAGCCTCAGTGTAACCCCCCAAGAACACACATATTAAAAATATAACTTTGTCATAAGGGAAACATATATTTTTGATAAAGTGCCTTTCTGTTGCAGTTTAAAATGTACTGGCAGGATGCTATTTTGTTTCTGCCTGCCTTTGTAAGGCAGTAAGGAACAAATGTTAGGCATACAGGAGCCCCCTGTTGGGATGAAAGACCCCAGATTCTTACAGTGTCACTTAATCAGGATGTTTCTGAGTAGCAGATCATGTTACTCCTCCTGGATATTTCACACCTTGGGACCAAACTCCAGACATTGCGTCCCCAGAAATGAGTGGCCCCTTTTTACTTAGCAGTGCTACCAAGCTGCTTACTGAGCATGCTCAGAGTTACCTGAGCTGGCTGTAGGATTTGCCCATGTGACCTGGCATGTTCTGATAGGAGGAAGATAATTCCTTGCCAATGGGATGAGGCTAATGTAACACTTCACAGGCCCTTGTACTTAAAAAGGCCTGTACCCCTCATTCCTGTGTTGTTGCTGTTGTTACCTGATTTCTTCAAGTGGATAAGACCTAAGTACAGCGGCTACGATTCCAGAACGCAAGGGGTTAAAAACATCGCAACAAGGAAACTAGCCCTGCTTCAGGATTTCGTTAGCCCTGGGGATCCAGCAAATCCCAGAGAACCAGAAAAGACTTTGCATATTCACAGAAGGACTGGACTGGCTATTTATTTGGCAATTTGCAAATGGACTACATTTTAAAGGACAATCTTCTGGTGC
The DNA here is from genome assembly GCA_036426205.1 of Ascaphus truei. Lineage (NCBI taxonomy): Eukaryota > Metazoa > Chordata > Amphibia > Anura > Ascaphidae > Ascaphus > Ascaphus truei. The sequence goes on along the minus strand of WSYH01000945.1, from coordinate 144,739 downwards.
TTGGGCACCTTTCTGGACATTATCCTCTGTTTCTCTACCCGTGAGTGTAATTATTAAGTTTATTCTGCAGTCGTCGTGTCTTTGCCTATCAAGGGAATAAATCTCAGTTTATTTTGCTCAACCTGTTCTGCTCAATCAGGACCCACGAAATATAAATGTGTTATTAAGCGCGTCTCCCGTCACAGCAGGGGCTCAGCGCGGAGCGTCCGCACGCCTCAGCACGGCTTGTCCATCTATGGACGCAGCCTTAGGCTGCAGCCATGGAGAGGAACGCTGTACTCACTCTGTGCAGAGGATAACTGCCCCCTGCATATATAGTCTGTACTCACTCTGAGCTGTGGATAACTGCCCCTCACTGCCCCCTGTATATATAGTCTGTACTCACACTGTGCTGTGGATAACTGCCCCTGTGTATATATAGTCTGTACTCACTCTGAGCAGTGGATAACTGCCCCTGTGTATATATAGTCTGTACTCACTCTGAGCGGTGGATAACTGCCCCTCGCTGCTTCCGTGCTGATGCCTCTTGGCGCACGCCTCACTCAGTTGCTGCTGGATCAGAGACAGGCTGATCTGTGTGACTTCCTCCGGGGAGGCTCCCAGGCCAGCGTCCACCCCGTGTATGGTCAGGATCTCCCGGGGGCTGAAACACATCTGCAGGGGGCAAAACCGCCATCAAAAAATCCTCCGTAAGGGTAATAAAAATGGTGGGGTATTTTAATCAATCTGCTGATTCAGGGGTTAATGTAGCTACAGTACAAAACGTTGGCTTTATGACAGGTGAAGACTCTTCACGGCTCTGTCCGGAGCTTCACGGAGGACTTCATTGGTGGGTTATCACTTATGGACCCTAAACCTACAAGATGCGTTGTACGGGGCTGATAGAGTCTCTAGATAAGGGCAGTTATCTTGAGATCTTTATAAACAGGATCCATAAGAGCTACTTCAAGGACATTCTCTGCAGGGTTCTGCAGGGTTCCGGGGGCGTGGCTAAGAAAGCGTTCCCCAATACAGTGAATTTATTACGGGGATATAGTCTATGCCGCAGTATAACGTTCAGAGATCTGTGATCGTTGCAAGAAGACGCCTGCAATAAGACCACAGACTGCGTGGGTAAGAGGGGACAGATATGCATTTGTCACTCAAATTTAGGAGCAAGACAGTCATACTTAGTCTCGTTACGTCCGTCATCTATTGATATGACTCACGGGTGTCTAAGTATTAGAGAGAGGAAGTTTTGAGCACGTTTTTATTTTGGGGCAAAGATTTAAACGTCTTTTTTTAGGAGGTTTTTTTTCTTTGTCGTAAAACTGTCAACATAACAGCTGATTTATGGCAGGGCTGGGCTGGGCTTATGGGGTTTTCAGTGGGAGAAGAATGGTATATAGGTCTTGCCCTGGGGTTATGACATCAGAATTCAACAGAAGTGTGTTTTGGGATCAAACACTTGAATTTTCCTATTTCTACGCCAGTGACCTCTCTGGGGAAAACTTATGGTATATGGTAACGTATTGTACAGAGATTTCTGTTTTCTGTTTGATCCTGCTATTTTAAAAAAACGTTCTGCATTTATTGTAACTGTATGTTCTTGTAATCTTTTTTTCCTGTATCTAAGCACTGTATTGCATTATATAGATATATATTTAATAAGTGATGCTTTGTGTCTCTGAATGAACTGTTGCACGCTCTTGAGATAGTATTTACATTTTCGGACACATTTTGTTACAATACATTTTTGTGTGTTAAGTGCTTCGTTTTTCCTATAATAAACAGGGACCTGAGATCCTGGCAGACATATTAATTGACATATTTTGCATCATTTCTCTGGTGGTGGAGCGTATAGATATGATTGCAATTGAGTAAGAGGTTAAAATAAACTCATTGAAAGTTCCTTAATCAGGAGAAAGGTGGGGTGGATGGAGTAGCCGTGTGTAATAACCCTGGTTACATATCTAAGTCACGTGTTCACTTGTGTGCTGTCCGTGGCAGGTGGTATGTGGGGACGGATTAAGGGGAGATATTGCTCATTTTAGGGACATTTGCAGGGGTTAAAAGTGGGGCAGCTTGCGAGCTGAGTTTAACCCTTGTCCTGTACGCAGGTCATGTGCTCACAGGTGTGCTATACCTGACAGTAAGCAACACTGTTATTAAATACTCATTCCCAGGGCAATAAAACACCCAATTATATGCCCTTCTCAGGGCAAGACCACAATTAATACCTGTCCTATGCCAGAACAAACACAGTGACACACGTCCGAGGGGTATTTTCATGATGAAGTTGCCCCTTGCAAACCTATGTCTTCCTGCGATGGTTATTACAGGGGTATTTGATGCTGTGTCTTCCTCATCCTGACATAATACCCGCTGGGGTATTGCAAGGGTATTTGTTGGCTGTTACCCGAGGAGGGGTATTTCATGGAGATTCGACCCCCTTTCAATATTCGTCCTGGGGCAATACCACCATTAAATAATTGTCTAATTCCAGGGCAACACCCAGGTCCCTTCGATTAGGGCCACTGTGTCACCCGTCGGTGGGAGTTCCCTGTCCTTGTGTGTGTGTGTGTGTATATATATATATATGTATATAGGCACCTCATCCCAGGTGAGCACGTGTGTCTCAACAGCCCGGCTCAGGCTGCGCCTACGTCTGTGGTCACTGTGGTTATGAGCTCCAAATTCATCATCATCATGGTGATCATGTCCGTGTCCATCATGGTCCTCGTCGTCGTGGTCTCCTTGAAGTCCTTGGTCGTGGCTCTCGTGGTCATGGTCCTCATGGTCCTCATGGTCGCCCTCCATCACCAGGCTCAGATTCCCCATGAGCATGGTCAAGGCTGGGAGGAGAGGACATGTGTCACCACAGCTTGTTAAGAGACGGGGGGCATGGAGCTGCCTCCTCTTGGAGATGAGAGGGGAGGAGCGAGGGCACTAATGGGATTCAATGTTTGGGGCAGATTCAGAGGAGACCTTGGGAGTCGGGAGATATAAACCCTGACAGGGGCAATTAGGAGCTTTACCCATCTCTCTGCAGCGTAGCAGGGCTGCACAGCATTGCCCATCACAAACTCACCTAATTACACCCTCCCCCACATTTGTGAGAGGGGTTTGTTTACGGCTGGGGGGGGGTTGTTTGGGGCTGGGGGGGGGGGGAGTGTGACGAAAATGGGGGTAATCAGCGCATTAATAAAGGCAGTGGGCTCAGCTGGTTACCCCTATTTCGCGTTGGGGATGAAGGGGTTAATTCTATATGCATGGCTGTCCCCATTTTGCAGGCTAATCTCTACCTGCAGTGAAGTGCCTTTCTGTTGCTGTTTTAAAATGTACAGGCAGGATGCTATTTATTTGTCTGCCTGCCTTTGTAAGGCAGTAAGGACCAAATGTTATGCATACAGGAGCCCCCTGTTGGGATGAAAGATCCCAGATTCGTAAAGTGTCACTTAATCAGGATGTTTCTGAGTAGCAGGTCCTGTTACTCCTCCTGGATATTTCACACCTCGGGACCCAAACTCCAGACATTGCGTCCCCAGAAATGAGTGGCCCCTTTTTACTTAGCAGTGCTACCAAGCTGCTTACTGAGCATGCTCAGAGATACCTGAGCTGGCTGTAGGACTGGCCCATGTGACCTGGCAGGTTCTGATAGGAGGAAGATAATTCCTTGCCAATGGGATGAGGCTAATGTATCCCTTCACAGGCCCTTGTCCTTAAAAAGGCCTGTACCCCTCATTCCTGGGTGTTTCCTGTGTTATTGCTGTTGCTGTTACCTGATTTCTTCAAGCGGATAAGACCTGAGTACAGCGGCTACGATTCCAGAAGGCAAGGGGTTAAAAACATCGCAACAAGGAAACGCCCTGCTTCAGGATTTCGTTAGCCCTGGGGATTCCAGCAAATCCCAGAGAACCAGAAAAGACTTTGCCCATTCACAGAAGGATTGGACTGGCTATTTATTTGGCAATTTGCAAATGGACTACATTTTAAAGAACAATCTTCTGGGTTTTTTGGCACCTTTCTGGACATTATCCTCTGTTTCTCTACCCGTGAGTGTAATTATTAAGTGTATTCTGCAGTTGTCGTGTGTTTGCCTATCAAGGGAATACATCTCAGTTTATTTTGCTCAACCTGTTCTGCTCAATCAGGACCCACAAAATATAAATGTGTTATTAAGCGCGTCTCCCGTGACAGTAACTTCTCACTCACACAGTGGGGTTGTCTTTGAACAGGGCATCTTTATTGATGATGATGGTATGGACACACTGCCCCTTGCAGCGGTTAGCTCAGCCGCACATCTCGCCATACTGTCCCTTTGAAAGGTACGCCCTCCCAATGGAGTGGGATCCCCTCTCCCCGCAGGGAGATCACCCCTGTGCCAAGTCCCTGGACACAGTGTGGCCATTATCAGGCTTGATGCTACTTGATGTAGAAACGGGCCACTAGTTACTGCACTAATGGGCCCTTCATTTCCCAAGTCTCAACACAGACTTACTCCTTCAACTCTCTCCACTGCTCTCACTTCCAACGCACTAACTTTGAGCAGTTCTGTGCCATATATACCTCAGGAGGCAGGCACATCTCTGATGTCACTAACTGTGGACTCAGAGCATGCAGCCACTCCCATCCACACATAGGGCACCTCACCAGGGTGTGAGGGCAAACCTCCATGATTACTGCTGGCATCCCTGTAACTTACCAGGTTTACTGCCAGCAGGAGAGACAACTGCAGACCATTTTACAGCATGGCTACATATATTAACATGATTTGTATCACACAGGAGCAGTTTGTCTCCTCGTCACAGCGGAGCTGCCGCGCCAGCCAAGCTCAGGAGACGGAGAACGGGCGAGGACTTTAGGGTCCGCCTGTCAGCTGGAGCCCCTAGAACAGCGCAGCAGGCTGAAGGCGCCGGCTGTAGGGCCGGGCCGGCCAATGCCCAATCAACGCTGGTAAAAGGCTGGGCGCCAGCTTTAGGGCTGGGCCTAAGCTGACCCTAGGGGCGGGAGGGGGAGGGAAGCAGCCCAACATCGGCTGAATGAGGATCTCCCCCTCCCATTTTACAGTGCTTTGGGCGGGGGGAGGGAGCGGGCCAATTGCTGGCTGTCTGGGCAAGGATCTCCCCCCCATGCACATGATACGGGCGGGGGGGGGGAGCAGGCCGATTGCTGGCTGTCTGGGCAGGGATCTCCCCCCCATTTCGCATGGATCCTGCTTGGCTGGCGGGCAGGCTGGTTGATTTTAACAGCGGGTGTTAAAATAAAGCTGTGACCTTTTCTTCCGACCTTGTGTGGTGTGACGTTATTTGGTTTAGCGTTACAAAGGAGGGGCGGCGCCTAAAGCCTTTATGTTTTCTCCTGTTAAATCTATAACTACAGCGCTAAATACTTCAAAGCACCATGACTTGAATATTTGTTATTACTTCTACATTGTTTGATATGACCAAATCCAGAATTGCCCCTCTCCTGGTTGGTTCCTCAATAATTTGGGTCATATAATTGTCTTTAAGCACCCCCAAAAACCTGTTCCCTTTTGTTGTAACGCTAATCTCATTGCCCCAGTCTATGTCTGGATAATTAAAATCCCCCATTATGCAAACATGACCCAGTTTTGATGCCTTCTCCATTTGCAAAAGTATTTTAGCTTCCTCAATCTCACAGATATTTGGGGGTTTATAGCATATTCCCACAAACATTTTCTTTATACTTTTACCTCCACTGCTAATTTCTATCCACAAGGTCTCTACATTTTCATCATTCCCTTCATAGACATCATCCCTTATAATAGGTTTTAGATCCGGTTTCACATATAAACATACTCCACCTCCCCTTCTATTTGTTCGATCCTTCCGAAAAAGAGAATACCCCTCTAAATTAACTGTCGAGTCCTGAGTTTCATCCCACCATGTTTCAGTAATGCCTATGATATCATACTGCTCCCTTGCAGCTATTAATTCAAGCTCCCCCATTTTATCTGTCAGGCTTCTTGCATTAGCAAGCATGCATTTAAGTTTTTTTTTCAGCCTGTACTATTATCTTATCTGCTCCTTCCTTTCTGCGCCAACTTGGTTTAGTCTTTAGAAGTTTTCTAGTATTATCTCTATTTACTATGGGTGTCTCACTGCTTGTCAAACTCGCACTTGCCCCCATTCTACCTCCATACCACCTTGTATCCTCCTCTATTCCATTTAGTTCATTACCTGTTTCATTCCCCTCCCCCTCCATCCTAGTTTAAAATCTCCTCCAACCTTTTTAGCATTCTACCCCCTAGTACAGAAGTTCCCTCTTCATTGAGGTGCAATCCGTCCCTAGAATATAGATGGCACCTCTCAGAAAAGGAGTCCCAGTGCTCTAAAAACCCAAACCCCTCCTTCCTGCAGCACTTTCTTAGCCATGCATTAACCTCCCTGATCTCTGACTGTCTCCCTGCGGTAGCGCATGGCACTGGTAGTATTTCAGAAAATACTACCTTGGAGGTCCTTGCCTTAAGCTTTTGGCCTAGATCCCTGTAATCATTTTTTAGGACCCTCCATCTTTCTCTAACTTTGTCATTGGTGCCAAGGTGTACCAAGACCGCCGGGTCAATCCCAGCCCCCCCCCCAACAATCTGTCTACCCGATCCGCAATGTGCCGAACCCGAGCACCCGGGAGACAACAAACTGTTCGGTTCATGCGGTCACGGCAACAGATTGCCCTATCTACCTTCCTAATAATGGAGTCCCCTACCACCACAATCTTTCTTTGTATCTGAGCACCCTGAGTCCCCACTGTGCTGGAGGAACTTTTCCCCTGGCTGCTAGAGGAATTAGTCTCCCCCAGCCTTGCCATTACCGCCCCGACATTCCCAATATCTTCACTCAACATGGCAAATCTATTGGGATGTGTCAGCTCAGAAACGACCTGCCTCTCGCTATTGCCCCTGCTTCCCCTTCTAACCGGAGTTGTCGGGTCCCCTAAAAATGTACCCGGGAATCATGCCTGATCCCTGGATACATGTAGGCACATTGTCCCGGCAATATCTCCCCTTGAAAACGCTTACGCGACCCACCGCTAGGGTTCCCTGCTTCAGCATAGCCCAGAAATGTAAATGGGGCAAGGGGATGCAAAGTGTCCCTGTAATTATGAAGGGTCCCTAGGTTAAGGGGGATACCCAGTTAATGCCCAGGAAGCCCAGAACCTGTATAGGGGTTCAGGAGCACCCCAGCCATAAGTATAAGGTTGTGAGGGGACTTTTAAAGTCCAGTCCAGGTCTCTGAGACAGTGTGTGGGGAATAAAGGCTAGTGGAAAATACAGTGCCGCTTTCTATTCTATGCCCCATACCCAGAGACTTAGGGCGTATTACAAGTATTGTATTAACATTACCGCTCTCCTCGCCACCTGGGGAGAGGGGGTCACCTTCCAGCAGAGGCTGCAGTTACTTGCGGCTTCTCAAGGGTTGCAGCCCCCCAGACCCCGGCAGAATGCTGACGAGCCCCCCCCTACCTCCTAGAGTGTCACACTGCCGTTTGTACTAGTATGCACATCTATTAAAGGGCCACAAGAGGGCGATATACCCACATCATTTGCTGCTCATTATGCTACCTCTGTTTCTCACTAGGATCAGTGCCAATTAATGTTATTTATATTAAATTATTTAAATGTTTCTACTGGCTTTTAGGGATTTGGACAATTAGATGTTTTATTTGATGTGATCTGTATTTTATATCAATAACAAGAGATGTTATGAAGACCTCGATTGTGATATTAATTAAATATTGCCTACGATTAAGAACACCTGAATATCGGGTATTTAGCTAGCTCACATCCACATTGCCGACAGGACCTGACGAAGCGAGAGATCACTCGCGAAACGCGTGGCCCTGTGTCGGCATAGCCACCGTACTTCCTGAGGGAAAAGCTCTGTCACAGGCCCTGCGACCGGACGCGGCAGCGGGGGGGATCCCTGCACGAGCTGACGCAAAGCAGACGGACGCCAGAAGTGTGTTATTCACGTTAGTTCTGCATACTTACCTGTTGTTTCATTAAATTCACCCTCTTCTCATATGTTCGTGTTTTCGCCCCTACTTGGAGCGAAACCCGAGGGAGGGAACCTTCGTCCAGCCGCCTCTCATCCCCGGGTACCATCCCTGGAAGTGGATCTCGAAGAGGACAAACATTAAGAAGCCCTGAGAAGACTGACTCACACTTGCCCGTGTGAGTAGATCTGGCATCAGCCTTTTTGATGTACAGCAGGGCCCCGCTTCTCGGCGCTCCGGTTTTCGGCGATCCGCCGATACGGCGGCACCGAGAAGGGGGCCGCAATGTTGGATCAAAAGTTGCGCATGCGCATACCGTAGTTTGCGCTCGCAGACCATAGGCTGCGCATGCACAGAACGGCGACACTGCCGTTCTGCGCATGCAGAGAACTGAAAATCGCCGGATCCGCTTTCCGGCGATTTTCACTATACGGCGTGCCCCTGGAACGGAACCCGCCGTATACCCGGGCCCCTGGAACGGAACCCGCCGTATACCCGGGCCCCTGGAACGGAACCCGCCGTATACCCGGGGCCGCTGGAACGGAACCGCCGTATAACCGGGGCCCCTGGAATGGAACCCGCCGTATACCCGGGGCCCCTGGAATGGAACCCGTCGTATACCCGGGGCCCCTGGAACAGAACCCGCCGTATACCCGGGCCCCTGGAACGGAACCCGCCGTATACCCGGGCCCCTGGAACGGAACCCGCCGTGTACCCGGGGCCCCTGCTGTACGTCCATTATCCTTTCCCTGTGTATGTACATGTATATGTGCTGTATTTAGTGGGTTCACATTCCCCCTGTGTCTATCCTTTCTCTCGCCCGTGTGGGGCTGACGCATACAGTGGCGCAGCGTGCAGGAAGTCCAGCAGTGGACCCAGATGGACACCTTTACTTCTTCAGTATGTGGCACAGCAGAAGCGGCATGAGGGAACCCGATTGGAACTATCGGGCTGCACTCTAATGATGTGAGGGGAAAGAAGCTGAGGCCAGTGACCATTGGAGATCACCAGGCAGCCGGCCTGACCGACTCCGGTGCCACGGTCACTCTGGTGAGACCGGAGGACCTGATCCTGGGCATAGGGATGCAGATAACCATGCCAGACGGGGGACCGAGGTTAATCCCGGTCTCCCGGTCTCCCGGTGTGTTCCTGGGGTGCCGGCCAGAGACTGAGACATGTGGGTGTTTTGCCTTGGTTGGATGTCGATGTGATACTCTGTAACGACCTGGGGCGCCTCTTCTGCTCGTTTGCGGTGAACGCTGCTCCAACAGCCGCCATCACCAGAACAGGTGCTGGCAAATACCCAATGTTTTTTCACAATTCCTTCCATTTTCTTATAATTCCTTGGATAAGTGGTAATGAAAGCCACACCGACCTTCTGCGCCTGCTTACTCACAGACGGTGTGTCCTTCACCTTGGGTATAAGCATAGAGTCCCTGTGACCCGTTACCCTGACCTTCTCTAAACCCCGAGCTAGTTTTAGGGGCAATAACCTCTCTACAAATCTTACAAGTAGAATCTCTGACGTACGCAGAATAATTACCCTTTAAATACATTTATACTTTTATTACATACTTCACTATGTGCTTTGTGTGCTGTTTTTCTTCTTCTCTTCTGTAGTTTAGGGGTGCTGAGCCACCCCAATATCAACAGCAGCAGACACCTCTACATATGTTCACATTTTTCATACAAGGTCATGTATGCTTTACACTAATTTGTGTTGGTGAATTCTCCTTGTGTGGGGAACTGGTTTTATATTCACTTCATTCATAGAACCATTTTCTGGTTGCGCACTGATATTGTTCTCTCTGACTCACATGGAGAGGATGCTTGTGACCCCAGCCACAGAGAGCCACAGTTGGGCAGTTGCCCTGGCACCGGTGCAGTCGGCACCGATGCCCACCGAGGTTGTTTATGCTCCCCAGCGTTTGGAGCTCACCCCACAGGTCATCGCTCATCTACCTTTTGGAGCCCATGCACACGGAGGACCTGGAAGGGACCAGGCAGGTAAGTCAGACCCTGCCCGACCGGTGTCCCCATGTATGTGTTGTTCCCCATTGTGCAGACAATGTGACCCGTAGGTAACTATCGGAGCGTAGTGTGTTATACCGGGAGGTGGTGTGGGTAGATGTGGACCTGCTTGCGGACCTGGGTATAGGTTCCGCCTGGCTCTCAGCCCCGGGAACTCTGGATAGGGTAGAGGTAGCAATGGATCCGGCAGTAGTCCCTTGGAGGTAATGGGAAGGCTCTATAGAACAAGGGGAGATAGCTCCCCAGCTCGCAGCTCCCCACTGGGAGTGGAAGCGAGAGAGGTCAGGGAGACAGAGGGTCCCCATTAGGGATAAGCCCAGGGGACTGATCGTCCGGTAGACCCAGGCGGTCAACAGCCCCTCCATCCAACAGACTACAGTGTCGTGATGGGGAGGGAAAGTTTAGAAAGGTTAATCAGGGACACCCAGCAGTACTATAGGGATTTAAAGACTGGTTACAGTGTCCTCACAGACCCCCTGACTAAGATGACTGACCAGAGGGCATTGGTGCTGGTACCAAGAAAATGGACCGGCAATTCAGAATTTTGAGACCTGCCTTGCAGCAGTCAGCAGCCTCAAGCCCTTCCAGTCATGTGTAACCCTAGTGGTCAGTGTCCCCAAACCCGGGGAGGGAAACCTTGGGTGGAGGGAACAAGTGTGGTATCACCCCAGAACTTTGCCCTGATGGACATGGACTATGGAGGGGGCAAGGACTACCACCAGGCTGAAGGACTTTATTGCCAGAAAGACTTTTAGCAGAGGTTGAACTTGATGGACGTACGTCTTTTTTCAACCTCATCTACTATGTAACTATGTAACTTCCACAGCCTCAATTTCTTCCAGGCTCAGAAAGCCACCTGGTATGGTGACAGACCTGGAGCCTTCATCCTTGAGGGGGGGAGGCGTGACGGTAAGGGGGTAACCAGGCTCTCAATAAAGGCCAAGCCCATCAATGGTTACCCCTGATACGTATATTGGGGTTCGAGTGTCAGCTTGAGCCCAGCAACAGGCAATGTGTAATGTGCAACAAAAAAGATTTTTTTTGGGGGGGGGGGGGGCTTTTTCCTTTACGGCAGGGGGGGGGGGATGCGGAGAAATTGTCAGACGGTGCATAGGTAGTTGGGGTCCAGAGTTGCTGGTGTGGCGTGATCAGACCTCTCCACGTGACACGTGTCTGGCGTGATCAGACCTCTCCCCGTGACACGTGTCTGGCGTGATCAGACCTCTCCCCGTGACACGTGTCTGGCGTGATCAGACCTCTACGTGACAGCCGTCCGTCAGAACCTCATACAGTATAACCGGTTCCTAGAACTCCTCCTATTACCCCATATAATACCCCATATCTGAAGCACTTATTCCCACGACCTGTTATTTGTATTATTTGTTACTTATGATTACCCCGTGTATTACTGCTGTGACGCGCTGTGTACATTAATGGCGCTATACAAATAAATGTGCCAAAATGTAGTGTATAATAAAGGTGCTATTAGTGCTTACTCATCAATCCAAGATAAATATTAAGTGACTTGTGGTGATAATTAAATAGTGCAAAATGAAAAGCAAGTGCAAAAACCCAGACAATATTAAGAGTCACCCCCTGCTTCTACCCCCCGGTGGGGTGGGCTCCACTCGTCCCCAAAATGCAGAACTTGTTTCTCACGGTCCAGGGGGAGCACGGGGGGAAGACAAGAAATAAACTAAGTGCAGATGTACACAATAAATTACATATTTCCCCAGTGAATCTTGGCTCTTTGTGCGGCCGACTCGCAGGGAAAAGGAGGTTCTCGAGCGGTGCTGGTAACTGGCGGATTGGGGAAGCTGGCGCTGCAGATGTGATCCTTCACATGGGGAATAGGACCTCCTCAGGAAGAGGAAACACGGACACAGCGCACATCAGATAATAGGGAGGGGAGAGAGAGGGACAGAGGGAGGGGAGAGAGAGGGACAGAGAGAGGGACAGAGGGAGGGACAGAGGGAGGGACAGAGGGAGGGACAGAGGGAGGGACAGAGGGAGGGGTGTGTGTGTGTGTGTGTGTGTGTGTGTGTGTGTGTGTGACATATTACACCGTGTCAGGATTTATTTAACAAAAATAAAGCCAAAATGGAGAAGCCATGTGTGAAAAACTAAGTACACTCTTACTGCTGCCATAGCTTGTAGAACCACCTTTAGCAGCAATAACTTGAAGTAATCGTTTTCTGTATGACTTTATCAGTCTTTCACATCGTTGTGGAGGAATTTTGGCCCACTCTTCTTTACAACGTTGCTTCAGTTCATTCAGGTTTGCGGGCATTTGTTTATGCACAGCTCTCTTAAGATCCCGCCACAGCATTCCAATCGGGTTGAGGTCTGGACTTTGACTGGGCCATTGCACCACCTTGATTCTTTTCTTTTTCAGCCATTCTGTTGTAGATTTGCTGGTGTGCTTGGGATCATTGTCCTGTTTCATGACCCAATTTTGGCCAAGCTTTAGCTGTCGGACAGATGGCCTCACATTTGATTCTAGAATACTTTGGTATACCCCGCTTTCTCTCTGCCGCCCTCGCCCTTCTAACCCTAGACCCTGGCTAAATTCCCACACGCGCATGCTGCGTTCCTCCACTCGTTCCTCTGAACGAAGTCTCACACTCTCGCAGACTTCCTTCACTACAAATTTATGCTATCCTGTGTGAGGCCATCTGTCCGACAGCTAAAGCTTGGCCGAAATTGGGTCATGCAACAGGACAATGATCCCAAGCACACCAGCAAATCTACAACAGAATGGCTGAAAAAGAAAAGAATCAAGGTGGTGCAATGGTCCAGTCAAAGTCCAAACCTCAACCCGATTGAAATGCTGTGGCTGGACCTTAAGAGAGCTGTGCATAAACAAATGCCCACAAACCTCAATGAACTGAAGCAACGTTGTAAAGAAGAGTGGGCCAAAATTCCTCCACAACGATGTGAGAGACTGATAAAGTCATACAGAAAACGATTACTTCAAGTTATTGCTGCTAAAGGTGGTTCTACAAGCTATGGCAGCAGTAAGAGTGTACTTAGTTTCTCACACATGGCTTCTCCATTGTGGCTTTATTTTTGTTAAATAAATCCTGACACGGTGTAATATGTCATGTGTACACACACATACACACACACACACGGTGTAATATGTCGTGTTGTTGTTCATCTGAGGTTGTATTTACCTAATTTTTAGACCTGCTAAGGAACAGATGATTGTTATTATGTCCCGATATGTAACACCAGGGAATTCGGAGAGGGTGCACTTTCTTTTTCACATGACTGTGTGTGGGTCCTGTAACAGGTACTTCCACACAGTAGGATCCGTTACAGGTGGAGGCTCTGCCGAAGATTGTTCCAGAATCCACCCCAGGCTCCCTGCAGCAGAGCCTCAGAGCTCCTGTGAGCCACAGGTATTGCACCACACGTACCCTATAGTCACCTCACGGAGGGTGGGGGTACATGTGCTACATAAGGATGTATGGGGGTATATAAGAGGATATGTGGGTGTATAGGGGTATATATGGGTGTATAANNAAGCGATAGATAAGAGGATATGTGAGGTGTAATCAGGGGTATATTAGTGTATAAAGTCTATATAAGAGATATGTGGGGTGTTATAGGGGTATATTGGGTGGTAAATAAGCTATATAAGAGGATATGTGGGTGTATAGGGGTATATATGGGTGTATAAAGCTATATAAGAGGGTATGTGGGTGTATAGGGGTATATATGGGTGTATAAAGCTATATAAGAGGATATGTGGGTGTGATAGGGGTATATATGGTGTATGAAGTCTAATATTAAGAGGATATGTTGGTGTAATATAGTGTGTAGGGGGGGTTTATAAAGGATGGCAGGGGCACACATGGTGTGGTACAGAGATATACAGGTCAGTTGGGGTACTCGCGTGTGATCACCCTCCAGCTCAGGTTATGTACCTCGTTTCCCAGCTTCTGGTAACGTACTCCATAAAAGAATTCCGGGGGGTGGGGGAGGGTTCAGGCACCCCCCCTCCAACACTACGGGCCAGCCCACCCTGTGACACATCCCGGGGTCACATGAGCTTGGATCAGAGGTCATGTTTAGAAGAAAATGGTCCTGAGCATTGAGCCCAGTGCTGGGGGGCCAGAAGAAAAATAGACAGCACACAACTGACCCTCTGTCTAAAGAGAACCGCTCACCTGACCCGCTGCCTAAGAGACAGCTCACACTGCCCTCTGTCTAAGAGAGACAGTCACACAGATGTGTCTGTCTAAGGAGCACCGCTCACACTGACCCTCTGTCTAAAGAGAACCCGGCTCACAACTGACCCTCTTCTAAAGAGACAGCTTCACATGACCCTCTGCGTCTAAAGACAGCTCACACTGACCCTCTGTCAAGAGACAGGGCTCACACAATGCCCTCTGTCTAAAGAGAGGAGCTCACACAACGGTCATGTCTAAAGAGACAGTTCCACTGCCCCTCTATCTAAAGAGTCAGCTCTCACTGACCTCTGTCTAAAGATAGAGCTCACAACAGACCTCTGTCTAAGAGAACTGCTCACACCGCCCCTCTGTCTAAAGAGAACAGCTCACACTGACCCTCGTCAGACAGAACAGCTAGCTCACACCTGACCATCCTCTGTCCTAAGATACAGCTCACACTGACCCTCTGTCTAACGACAGCTCACACTGACCCTCGGTCTAAAGAGAAGAGCTCACACAGACCCTCGTGTCTAGAAGACACGGATCAACCAATACCCTCTGTCTAAAGCGACTGCTCACACTGACCTCTGGTCTAAAGAGCACTCACACTGACCCTCTGTGCTAAGAACAGCTCACACTGACCGTCTGGTTCTAAAAAGAGACAGCGTCCCACTTGTACCCTCTGGTGTCTAAAGAGACTTTCCTCCAACACTCCCCCTGCTTTTATATACACTCACAACACATACTCTGTCTAAAAATAGACAGCGTCACACTGGGAACCCCTGCGTGTGCTAAAGAGACAGCTCACCAACTCCCCTCATGTCTCAAGAGACAGTTTCCCACTCACCCTCTGTCTACAGAGAATCTCCAACTTACCCTCTTTCTAAAGACAGCTCATACTCACACTGTCTGTTTTAAGAGACAGCGGTCACACTGACCCCTCTGTCTAAAGACAGGACTTCTCACCTCCGCCCTCTCGTTTTTATAGACAGGCCCACACAACTCTGTGCTAAGATATAGCCTCCACATCCCTCTTCATATAGAAAAACCCAGGTCACACGCAACCTCATTCTAAGAGGACGAACGCTCACACTCCCCCCTCTGTCTAAAGAAGACACCGCACACTCAACCTCTGTCCTAAAATAGACACCTCACAACTCACCTCTCTAAAGAGAGCCAGCCGCACACTGGACCTCCCCTCCTGCCCCCTCACCTGCCCCTAGACGCCTGGTATTTGTGGGCAAGTCATTTTCCCCCATACATACCCCTGTGCGGTCTCGCGGCCGCGGTCTCCCCGCCACACTTACCATTTGCGACCTGGCCGGCAGCAGGCTGCGTGGGGGGTCCGGCTACACAAAGAACAGGACAGCCCCACCGGACACCGGCATATACCCAAAAATCACCTCCAGGCGGGCGTCCGACGTCCGATTCACCCTCTCAAGACAAAGCTGGGAGAGCGTGCGGGGTCTGCGACTGCGAGAGAGAGAGAACTTCTACAGACCTGGGAGAGTAAACTCAGCTATCAGAAGCGCGGAAGAGAGAACTCACTTCAGAGCCTGGACAAAAGAACTCACTATCAAGCCTGGGAGCGACTCAGCTATCAGAGCCGGGACAGAACTCAGCTATCAGAGCCTGGATAGAAACTCAGCTATAGACCTGTGAGAGAACTAGAGACTCAGCACTAACTCAGAGCCTGGGAGAGAACTCAGCTATCAGAGCCTGGGAGAGAACTCAGCTATCAGAGCCTGGGAGAGAACTCAGCTATCAGAGCCTGGGAGCAGACACTCAGCTATTCGCGAGCCTGGTCTAAAGAGACTCAGCTATCAGAGCCTGGGATAGAAACTCCGCAACAGAGCCTGGGACGAATCAGCTATCAGAGCCTGGAAGAACTCCTATCAGAAGTAGCCGCTGGGAAGAGGACTCAGCACTCACAGAGACCGTTTGATGAAACTCAGCAATCAGAGCCTGGGAGAGAACGATACACTATCAGAGCCTGGACAGAACTCTGCTAGTGAGAGCCTGGAAGACTCAGCATCATAGCCGGAGAGAACCAGCAACAGAGCCTGGGAGAGAAACTCAGCAATCAAGCCTGGGAAGATGGAAGCGTCAGCTATCAGAGCCTGGGGAGAAACTCACTATCAGGACCTGGATGAGATAACTGACCCTCCCCGAAATATAACTGTCCTGTACCTATCTCTCCTCTATGACGGGAGCAACCTCCACTATAAATGTTCCTGTACCTATCTCTGCTAGGGTACGAGGGGCCCCAAAAAAGTCCCCCTATAACTGTCCTGTACCTATCTCCCTTCGGTATTACAAGTACAGGACCACACCCCTAAATTAACGTCTCTGTACACTATCTGCCTCCTCGATTCAGGGACCCCTCCCCCTATAACTGTCCTGGTACCGCTTCGTGCCCTCCTCTTTACAGTGGGAACCGCCCCCCAATAACTGTGCCTGTACCGATCTCTCCTCTATTACAGGGACCGGCCGTGGTCGGCCCTATAACTGTCCCTGTACCTAATCTCGATTCCTCTATTACAGGGAGCCAAACTGCCCCCTATAACTGTCCCTGTACCTATCTCTCTCCCTATTACAGGGACCGCCTCCCCTGATAACCTGGTCCTGTAACTATCTCTCCTCTATTCAGGACCGCTCCTATAACTGTCCTGTACCTATCTCTCCTCTATTACAGGGCCCCCGCCTCCCTATCGTCCTGTCCTATCTATCTCCAGTCCTCTGCCATCCCCTATAATACTGGACCGCCTACCCCCTATAAAGACTAGTCCGTCCTATCTCCCTCTATGTACAGAGAGACCCCGCCCCCCCCCCTATAAGGCTTTCCTGTAACCTCCTCTCCTCTATTACAGGGACCCCCTCCCCTATAACGTCCTGTACATTCTCTCCCCTATTACAGGACCCCCCCCCTAAATAACTGCCCTTCTTACACCAAAATCATTATACCACTTATTAACACACAAGCGCATACAGCGCAAAGAAGAAGCACCAACAATCCCCACATCCATGCCAAACATTCCCAAGTATGGATTAGCAAGACCCAGATTAGGAGTATCCTCCTCTATACAGGGCCCCTCCCCCTAAAAACTGCCTGTACCTATCCTCCTCTATACAGACCCCTCCCCCTAATAACTGTCCTGTACCTACTCCCTCCTCTATTAACAGCCCCTCCCCCCTCCCCCTATCCTGTCCTGTACCTATCTCTCCTCTATTACAGTGACCCCTCCCCCTATAACTTCCTGTACCTATCTCCGCCTCTATTACCTGGCCCTCCCCTATAACTGTCCTGTACCTATCTCTCCTCATTACAGGGGCCCCTCCCCCTATAACTGTCCTGTACCTATCCCTCCTCTATTACAGGGACCCCTCCCCCTATAACGTCCCTGTACTACTCCTCCTCTATTAACAGGGACCCCTCCCCCTATAACTGTCCTGTACCTATCTCTCTCTATTACAGTGAGCCCCTCCCCTATAACTGTCCTGTACCTATCCCTCTCTATTACAGGGCCCCTCCCCTATAACTGTCCCTGTACCTATCTCCTCCTCTATTACAGGGACCCCTCCCTATAACTGTCCTGGACCTATCTCTCCTCTATTACGGGACCCCTCCCCCTATAACTTGTCCTGTACCTATCTCTCCCTCTATTATTACAGGGACCCCTCCCCCTATAACTGTCCTGTACCTATCTCCCCTCTATTACAGGGACCCCACCCCTTAACTGTCTGTACCATCTCTCTCTATTACAGGGACCCCTCCCTATAACGGTCCTGTACCTAGCTCTCCTCTATTACGGGAACCCCCCCCCCCTATAACTGTCCTGTACAGTACCTATCCTCTCTCCTCTATTACAGGGACCCCTCCCCCTATACGTCCTGTACCTATCTCTCCGCTATTACAGGGACCCCTCCCCCTATAACTTTCTGTACCTATCTCTCCCTCTATTACAGGGACCCCTCCCCCTCTAACTGTCCTGTACCTATCTCTCCTCTATTCGGGAACCCTCCCCCTATAACTGGTCCTGTAACCTATCTCTCCTCTATTACAGGGACCCCTCCCCCTATAACTGTCCGTACCTTCTCTCCTCTTTAACAGTGACCCCTCCCCCTATAACTGTCCTGTACCTATCTCTCCTCTATTACAGGGACCCCTCCCCTATAACTGTCCTGTACTATCTCTCCTCTATTACAGGGAACCCTCCCCCTATAACTGTCCTGTACCTATCTATCCTCTATTACAGTGACGCCCCCCCCCGCCCCCTATAACTGTCCTGTACCATTCTCCTCTATACAGGACCCCTCCCCCTATAACTGTCCTGTCCCTATCCATCTAATCAGGGACACTCCCCCCCTATAAACTGTCCTTACCTATCCCTCTATTACAGGGAGCCCCTCCCCCTATACTTATCCTGTACCTATCTCTCCCTCATTTACAGAACCCCTCCCCTATAACTGTCCTGAACTATCTCTCCCGAGTACAGAGACCGAAGACCCCTCCCCCTATACAACTGTCCTTACTCTATCTCTCCTCTATACAGGAGGACCCCTCCCCTATCACTGTCGCTGTACCTACCTCTCATCTATTACAACACAGGGAGCCACTCCCCCTATACCTGTCCTGTACCTATCTCTCCTCTATTACAGGGACCCCTCCCCTATAACTGTCATGTCCCTATACTCCTCTCATTACAGTACCCTCCCCTATAACTGTCCTGTACCTATCCCTCCTCTATTTACAGGACCCCTCCCCCGATAACTGTCCTGTCCTATCACTTCACTGAAATCAACTCCTCTATTCATGACCCCTCCTCTAAACTGTCCTGTACCTATCCTCTCCTCTATTACGGGACCCCTCCCCCTATAACTGTCCTGTACCTACTCTCCTCTATATACAGGACCCCGTCCCCTATAACTGCCCTGTACCTACTCTCCCTCTATATACAGGGACCCCCTCCCCCTATAACTGTCCTGTACCTATCTCTCTCTATTACAGGGACCGCCTCCTCCTATAACTGTCCTGTAGCCTATTCTCCTCCTTACAGGGACCCCTCCCCCTATAACTGTCCCTGTAAAACCTATCTACCTATCTTCCTCTATTAACAGGGACCCCCCCTCCCCCTATCACTGTCCTGTACCTATCTCCTCTATTAACAGGGACCCCTCCCCCTATAACTCCTGTACCCTATCCCTCTATTAACAGGGACCCCCCTCCCCCGATAACTGTCCTGTACTAATCCCCGCTATTACAGACCCCTCCCCCTATAGCTATCCTGTACCTATCCTCTCCTCTATTACAGAGAACCCCTCCCCCTATAAAACTGTCTGTAACCTAGCTCTCCTCTATGACAGAGACCCCTCCCCCCTATAACTGTCCTGTAACCTATCTCTCTCTATTACAGGGACCCCCTCCCCTATAAACTGTCCGTAACCTCCCTCTTCTCATCTATTACGGGACACTCCCCCTAACCTGTTCTGTAACCTACCTCTCCTCTATTCAGGGACCCCTCCCCCTCATACTGGCATGTACCTATCACTCCTCTATTACAAGGGGACCCCTCCCCTATAACTGTCCTGTACCTATCTCCTCCTCTATTACAGGGAACCTCCCCTATAACGTCTCTGTCCCTATCACTCCTCCTATTACAGGGACCCCTCCCTCGATAACTGCCTGTACCTATCTCTCCTCTATGACAGGGACCCCTCCCCCGATAACTTTCCTGTACCTATCTCTCCTCTAGTACAGGACCCCTCCCCCCTAACTGTCCTACCTATCTCTCCTCTAGTACAGGGACCCTCCCCTATAACTGTCCTGTACCTACTCTCCTCTATTACAGGGACCCACCTCCCCTAACGGTCCTGAACCTTATCTCTCCTCTATTACAGTGCCCCTCCCCCATATAACTGTCCCTGTACCTATCTCGCACCTCTATTACATGGACCCTCCCCCCCCTATAACGCCTTAACCTATCTCTCCCTCCTCTATTACAGGGGCCCCGCCCCCTATAACTGTCCTGTACCTATCTCTCCTCTATTACAGGTACCCTCCCCCCTATAACTGTCCCCTGTACCTATCCTCCCTCTATTACAGGGACCCCCCCTATAAAACTTTCTGTCCTGTACCTATCTCTCCTCTATTCAGGGACCCCTCCCCTATATAACTGTCCCTGTACCTATTCTCTCCTATATTCGGGACCCCCTCCCCCCTATTAACTGGTCCTGAACCTATCTCTCCTCTCTTACAGGACCCCTGCCCCCTATAACTGTGCCTGTACCTATCTCTCTCTAACAGGACACCTCCCCATTAACTGGCCTGTACCTATTCTCCTCTATTACGGGACCCCTCCCCCTATTACTTTCCTTGCACCTATCTCTCTCCTCTATACAGGGACCCCTACCCATAAACTGCTGTTCCTGACCTATCTCTCCTCTATAACGGGCCCCTCCCCCCTATAACTGCCCTGTACGCTATCTCTCCTCTATTACAACAGGGACCTCCCCCCTATACAACGTCCTGTAACTATCCCTCCCTCTTTACAGGGACCCTCCCTATAACTGTCCTTTACCTAATCTCTCCTCTATTACAGGAACCCCTCCCCCTATAAACGGTCCGCTTTACCCTATCTCTCCTCTATTACAGGGGACCCCTCCCCTAATACTTTCCTGTAGCCTATCTCTCCTTTAGGACAAAAAGTTACAGCGACCCTCCCACCCCGTCCCCTTAACTGTCCTGTAGCCTATCCCTCCTCTATTACGGGACCCCCACCCCTATAACGTCCTGTACCTATCTCTCCTCTATTACGGGACCCACTCCCCATATACCGTCCTGTACCTATCTCTCCTCTATTACAGGACCCTCCCCCTATAACTGGTCCTGTCCCTATCGCCTCCTCTATTCAGGGACACCTCCCCCTATAACTGAACTGTCCTTAACCTATCTCTCCTCTATTACAGGGACCCCTCCCCCTATAACTGATCCTGTACCTAAACTCTCCTCTATTCACGGACCCTCCCCCTATAACTGGCCTGTGCCTATCTCTCTCTATTCAGTACAGGGAACCCCCCCCCCTATAACTGCCTGTACCTACTCTCCTCTATTCACAGGACCCCTCCCCATATAACTGTCCTTACCCATCTCTCCTCTATGGGGGGGGGGGGGGGGGGGGGGGGGAGGGTTTACAGGGACCCCCTCCCCCTAATACTGTCCTGTACCTATCTCTCCTCTCCTCTATTACGGGGCCCCTCCCCCTATAACTGTCTGTTACCTATCTCTCCTCTATTACAGGGACCCCTCCCCCTATAACTGTCCTGTCTATCCAGCCTCTATTACGGGACCCCTCCCCCTTACATGTCCCTGTACCTATCTCTCCTCTATTACATGGACCCCTCCCCCTATTACGTCCTGTACCTATATCTCTCCTCTATTACAGGCCCCTCCCCCTATAACTGTCCTGTAACCCACCTCTCCTCTATTACAGACCCCCCTTCCCCTATACCTTTCCTGTACCCATCTATCCTCTATTACAGTGACCCCCTCCCCTATAACCTGTCCTGTACCTATCTCTCCTCTATTACCGAGGACCCCTCCCCCTATAACGTCCGTACCTATCATCTCTCCTCTACTCCTCTATTACAGGAACCCCTCCCCTATAACTGTCCTGTACCTATCTCTCCTCTATACAGGGACCCTTCCCCCTATAACTGTGCTGTACCTAACTCTCCTTATTACAGGGAACCTCCCCCCTAAACTGTCCCTGTACCTATCTCTCCTCTATTACAGGGACCCCTCCCCCTATACTGTCCCTGTACCATCCCTCCTCTATTTACAGGGACCCCCACCTCCCTATACCTGTCCTGACCTATCTCTCCCTCTATTCAGGGACCCCTCCCCCTATAACTGTCCTGTCCTATCTCTCCTCTAGTACATACAGGGCCCCCCTCCCCCTATAACTGTCCGTAGCCTACTCTCCCTCTTTCCAGACCCCTCCCATATAACTGTCCCTGTGCCTATCTACCCTCTATTACAGGACCCCTCCCCCTATACTGTCCTGTACTTATCTCTCCTCTATTACATGGACCCTCCCTCAATATAACTGTCCGTACCTACTCCTCCTCTATTAACAGGACCCCGCCCCCTATAACCATGTCCTGTACCTATCCTCCGCTATTACAGGAACCCCTCCACTATAACTGTCCGGTACCTATCTCTCCTCTATTACGGGACCCCTCCCCCTATACTGTCCCTTACCTAATCTCCTCTATTAACAGGGAACCCCCCTCCCCCCTCTAACTGTCCTGTACCTTATCCTCTCCTCTATACAGGGACCCGCCTCCTCCCTATAAACTGTCCTGTACCAAAAGGTCCTCCTCTATTAACAGGGACCCCCACCCTATAAAAACTGTCCTGTACTATCTCTCCTCTATTCACAGGGACAGCCCTCCCCATATAACTGTCCTGTACATCTCCTCCTCTATTACAGGGCCCCCCTCCCCCCACTCCATACTGCCCTGTACCTATCTCTCCTCTAGTACAGGGGACCCCTCCCCCTATACTGACTGTCCTGTAACCTAACATCTCCCTATTACAGGGACCCTCCCCCCTATAACTGTCCTGTACCTATCTCTCCCTCTATTACAGGGCCCCTCCCCAATAACTGTCCTGTACCCTATCACTCCTCTATTACAGGGCCCCCCGTCCCCCCTATAACTGTCCCTGTACCTATCTCTCCTCTATTCAGGGACCCCCTCCCCCTATAACTGTCCTGTACCTATCTCTCCTCTATTACAGGCCCCTCCCCCATAACTGTCCTGTACCTATCCCTCCGCATTCACAGGGACCCTCCCCTATAACTCTCCTTACCTATCTCTCCTCTAGTACAGGGACCCCCCCACCCCTATAAATGCCCTGTACCTATCTCCCTCTATTACAGGGACCCCTCCCCATAATAACTGTCCTGTACCTGCTCCCTCTCTCAGGGCCCCCCCTCCCCCTATAACTGTCTGTACCTAACTCTCCCTCCTCTATTCCAGGGACCCCTCCCTCCCCCCTATAACTTCCTGTACCTATCTCTCCTCTTTACATGGACCCCCTCCCCCCTATAACTGTCCTGTACCTATCCCTCCTCTATTCGGGGACCCCTCCCCCTATAAACTTCCCTGTAACCTATCCCCCTCTATTACAGGGACCCCTCCCCCTCCCCCTATACTGTCGCTGTACCTATCCCTCCTCTATACGACCCCTCCCCCTATAACTGTCCTGTACCTAGCCTCCCATTACAGGACCCCTCCCCCCTATAACTGTCTTGTACCTATCTCTCCCGATTACAGGGACCCTTGCCCAGATAGGTCCTGTCCTATCTCTTCTATATTACAGGACCCTCCCCCTATAACTGTCCTGGTACCTATCCCTCCTCTATTACCGGACCCCCCCCTATAACTGTCCTGTACCACGAATTCTCCTCTTTACAGGGACCCCTCCCCCTATAACTGTCCTGTACCTATCGCTCCTCTATTACAGGTACCCCGTCCCCGATACTGTCCTGTACCATCTCTCCTCTATTACCATGGACCCTCCCCCTATAACTGTCCTGTACCTATCTCTCCTCTATTAAAGGACCCCTCCCCCTATAAACTGTCCGGTCCTATTCTCTATTACAAGGGACCCCTCCCCTATAACTGGTCCTGACCCTATCTCTCCTCTATTACAGGGCCCCTCCCCCTAAACTTTTCCTGTACTGATCTCCCTTATTACAGTGGACCCCTCCCCCTATACTTCCTGTACCTCATCCATCCGCTATTAAAGGGACCCCTCCCCCTATAACTGTCCTGTACCTATCTCTCCTCTATTATCAGGACCCCCTCCCCCTATAACTGTTCTGTACCTATCTCTCCTCTATTACAGGGACCCCTCCACCCTATAACTTCCGTACTATCTCTTCCTCTAGTCAGGTACCCTACCCCTATAAACTATCTCTGTACCATCCCTCCCTATTACATTGGACCCTCCCCTATAACTGTCCGTATCTATCTCTCCTCTATTACGGGGACCCCTCCCCTATTTCTGTCCTGTACTATCAATCTCACTCTATTACAGGGACCCCTCCCCCCTATAACTGTCTTTACCTATCTCTCCTCTATTCAGGGCCCCTCCCCCTATAACTGTCCCTGTAACGTTATCTCCTCCTCTATACAGTACCCCTCCCCCTATAACTGTCCCTGTACCTATCTCTCCTCTATTAACAGGGACCCCTCCCATACCTGTCTCTGTACCGATCTCTCCTCTAATTACAGGGACCTCCCCCTATCACAGTCCCTGTACCTATCTTTCCCTATTACAGGACCCCCCCTATAACTGTCCGTACCCCTCTCTCCTCTATTGACAGGGACCCTCCCCTATAACTGCCCTGTATCGATCTCTTCCTCTATTACAGGGACCCCTCCCCCCCAATACTGTCGCTATACCTATCTCTCCCTCTATTACAGGACCCTCCCCCCATACTGTCCCTGTACCTATCTCGCCTCTATTACAGGACCCCTCCCCCTATACCTGTCCTGTATCCTTCTCTCCTCTATTACAGTGACCCCTCCCTCCCCCTATAACTGTCTGTACCTATCCCCCTCTATTACAGGTACCCCTCCCTTTTCTGTCCTTACCTATTCACCTCTATTACAGGGACCGCCTCCACCTATAACTGTTCTGTACCTATCTCTCCTCTATTACAGGGCCCCCTCCCCATATAACTGTCCGGTTACCTAATCTCTCCTCGATTACAGGGACCCCCCCCCCTCCCCTATAACTGTCCTGTAACCTATCTCTCCTCTATTACGGACCCCGCCCCATAACTGCCTGTACCTATCTCTCCTCTATTACATGGACCCTCCACCCTATAACAGTCCTTACTATCTTTCCCCTATTACAGGGACCCTCCCCCCTATAACTGTCCTGTACCCCTCTCATCCTCTATTACAGGGACCTCCCCCTATAACTGTCCTGTATCTATCCTCTCCTCTATTACGGGACCCCATCCCCCCAATAACTGCCTATACCTATCCCTCCTCTATTACAGGGACCCTCCCCCCATAACTGTCCTGTACCCTATCTCTCCTCTATTCAGGGACCCCTCCCCCTATAACTTTCCTGTCCTATCTCTCCTCTATTACATGGACCCCCTCCCCCTATAACTGTCCGGACCTTCCCCCCTCTATTACAGTGACCCCCTCCCCCTATAACTGTTCCCGGTTAACAACAAACCTATCTCACCTCTATTACAAGGGACCCCCCTCCCCCTATAACTGTCCTGGTACTATCTCTCCTCTATTACAGGCCCCCCTCCCCCTATAACTGTCCGTACCTATCTCTCCTCTATTAACAGGGACCCCCTCCCCCTATAACTGTCCTGTACCTATCTCTCCTCTATTACAGGGACCCCTCCCCCCATAACTGTCCTGTACCTATCTCTCCTCTATTACAGGGACCCCTCCCCCTATACCTGTCCTGTGCCTAGTCCTCCTCTATTTTACAGGGACCCCTCCCCCATAACTTCCTGTACCTAAATCTCTCCTCTAGTACAGGGACCACTCCCTGTATAAACTGTCCCTGTACCATCTCCCTCTATTACAGGACCCCCTCCCCCCTATAACTGTCCTGTACCTATCTCTCCTCTATTACAGGGACCCCTCCCCCTATAACTGTCCTGTACCTATCTCTCCTCTATTACAGGGACCCCTCCCCCTATAACTGTCCTGTACCTATCCCTCCTCTATTACCGGGACCCCCCCCCCCCTATAACTGTCCTGTACCTATCTCTCCTCTATTACAGGGACCCCTCCCCCTCCCCCTATAACTAACTGGTCCTGTACTATCTCTCTCTTTACGGGCCCCTCCCCCTATAACTGTCCTGTTACCTACTCTCCTCTATTACAGGGACTCCTCCCCCTATAACTCTGTCGCTGAACCTATCTTCTCCTCCTGTTACAGGGACCCCTCTCCCCCATAGAACTTGTCCTGTACCCTATCTCCTCCTCTATTACAGGGACCCCTTCCCCCTATAACTGTCCTGTACCCCTATCCCTCCTTATTACAGGTACCCTCCCCTATACTGTCCCTGTACCACCTATCTCTCCTCTATTACAGGGACCACTTCCCCTATACTGTCTGTACCTATCACTCCTCTATTACAGGGACCCCTACCCCTATTACTGCCCTGTACCTATCTCTCCTCTATTACAGGACCCCTCCCCTATTGTATTGTATGTCTTTATTTATATAGCGCCATTAGTGTACATAGCGCTTCACAGCAGTAAACATGTGGGTAATCGAATAAATAACATATAATATAAATAACGATCTGGAATAAGTGTCTTTCAGACATAAAAGGTAACTTACGGAAGAGTGAGTCCTGCCCCGAGGAGCTAAAGTCTAATTGGTATGTATGGATACGTAGAGAGCCAGAAGGGGGAGTTCTGGTAAGTGCGTCTGCATGGGGCCATTGCATTATTATCCTGTTTCAGAATAGGTCCCATTGCTATTCGTACTGCTTCTTTTAACAAGTGTGGTCTTAAGGTGGGTCTGTAAAGGTGGATAGAGAGGGTGGCTAGTCTGGTTACTGAGGGGAAGGGCAAATTCCAGAGTTGGTCATCATGAAAAAGGTTTAAGGCGGGAGAGGGCTTTAGATACAAAGGGGTAGAAGAAGACATCCTTGAGAGGACCGCAAGAGTCTGGATGGTGATAACGAGAAATTAGGGCTGAGATGTAAGGAGGGGCAGCAAGATGTAAAGCTTTAAAAGTGAGGGAGAAGAATGGAGTGTGAGATGCGGGATTTGATAGGAGCCAGGAGAGGATTTCATGAGGGGAACGCGGATACTGATCTAGGAAAGATAAGTGATTCTGCAGCATCGTTTTTAGGATAATTGTCGGTTAGACAGGTGAAGGCAGAGGACCGGACCGCCGGGAGGTTACAGTAATCAACGGGCGAAAATGAGGGCCTGAGTCAGAGTTTTATAGCAGTCGAGCAACGAGGAAAAGGGCGAATCTTTGTTATATTGCGGATGTAACAAGCGACAGTTTTAGAGACTTTTGAATGTATGGCGAACTATAACTCTTCTGTACCCATCTCTCCTCTACTACAGGGACCCCTCCCCCCTATAACTGTCCTGTACCTATCTCTCCTCTAGTACAGGACACCTCCCCCTATAACTGTCCCTGTACCTATTCTCTCTATTACGGGACCCCTCCCCCCGATAAGTCCTGTACCATCCTCTCCTCTATACAGGACCCTCCCCCTAATAAACTGTCCTGTACCTATCTCTCCTCTATTACAGGGACCCCCTCCCCCCTATAACTGTCCTGTACCTATCTCTCCTCTATTACAGGACCCCTCCCCCATAACCCTTCCTGTCCTCTCTCTCCTCTATTACAGGGACCCTCCCCTATAACTGTCCTGTACTACATCTCCCTCTATTCCAGGGACCCCTCCCCCTATAACTGTCCTGTACCTATCTCTCTATTACAGGGACCACCCCCTCCCCCTATAACTTGGTCCTGTAACTATCTCTCCTCTAGTTACAGGTACCCTCCCCCTAATATCTGTCCTGTACCTATCTCTTCTCTATTCCCAGGGACCCCTCCCCCTATACCTTCCTGTACCTATCGTTCTATTACATACATGGACCCCCTCCCTATAACTGTCCCTGTAACCTATCTCTCCTCTATACAGGGACCCCTCCCCCTATAACTGTCCTGTTACTATCGTCTTTCTCTACTACAGGGACCCCTCCCCCTATAACTTCCTGTACCTATCTCTCCTCTATTACAGGGACCCCCCCCCTATAACTGTCCTTCCTATCTCTGCTCTATTACAGGGCCCCTCCCCCTATAACGTCGTACCTATCTCTCCTCTATTAACAGGTGACCCCTCCCCCCTATAACTGTCCTGTACTATCTCTCCCCCCTCTATTACTGACCCACCTCCCCCTATATCTGTCCTTTACCCTATCTCTTCTCGATTACAGACCCCTCCCCCTATAACTGTCTACCTATCTCTCCGTCTATACAGGGACCCGCCCCTTCACGGTCCTGTACCGATCTCTCCTCTATTACAGGGACCCCTCCCTAGCACTGTCCTGTACCTACTCTCCTCTATTAACTGGGACCCCCTCCCCCTATAACTGTCCTGTACCATTCTCTCTCTATTACAGGACCACCTCCCCCTATAAACTGTTCCTGAACCGATCTCTCCTCTTACAGGGACCCCTCCCCCCATTAACTGGCGCTGTACTATCTCGCCGTCTATTACAGGGACCCTCCCCCTATAACTGTCCTGTACCTACCCCCCTCTATTACAGGGACCCCTCCCCTAATAACTGTCCCTGTACCTATCCGTCTCCTCAGTACAGGGGACCCCTCCCCCCTTTAATAACTTCCCTGTAACCTATCTCTCCTCTATGACAGGGACCCTGCCCCTATACCTGGTCTCTGTACCTATCTCTCCCCTATTACAGGGACCCCTCCCTATAACCTGGTCCTGTACTATCTCTCCTCTATTACAGGGACCCCGTCCCCCTATCAACTGTCCTGTACCTATCTCTCGCCTATTACCGGGACCCCCCCTCCCCTATAACTGGGCCCTTTCCTAGCACACCATCTATTACAGGGACCTCCCCCTATACTGTCCTGTACCTATCGCTCCTCTATTACAGGGACCCTGCCCCGATAACTGTCCTGTAACTATCTCCCTCTATTACAGGGCCCCCTACCCCTATACGTCCTGTGCTAGCTCTCCTCTATTACATAGGGACCCCCCTCCCCCTATAACGTTCTGTAACGCTATCTCTCCTCATTACAGGGACCCGCTCCCCTATAACTGTCCTGTACCCATCACTCCATTATTACAGGGACCCCTCCCCTTATAAACTTTCCTGTACCTATCACTCCCTATTACAGGACCCGCCCCCTATAACTGTCCTGTATCTATCCTCTCCTCCTATTTACAGCCCCTCCCCCTATAACTTTCCTGTACCTATCTCTCCTCTATTACCAGGTACCCTCCCCCTATAAAAGCGTCCTGTACCTATCTCCCTATTCAGGGACCCCTCCCCCTATAACTGTCCCTGTACCTATCTCTCCTCTATTACAGGGACCACCCCGCCCCCGATAAAACTGTCTGTACCTATCTCATCCTCTATTACAAGGACCCCTCCCCTATAACTCTCTGTACCTATCACGCCTCTATTACAGGACCCCCCCCCCTCCCCTTATACTGTCTGTACCTATCTCTCCTCTTTACAGGGGACCCCCTCCCCAAAAGATAAACTGTCCGTACCTATCTGTCTATTACAGGGACCCCTCTTCCTATACTGTCCCTTCCCTATCTCTCCCTCTATTCAGGGACCCCCTCCCCCGATACTGTCCCGTACTATCTTCTCCTCTATTACAGGTACCCGGGGTCCCCCTATAACTGTCCTGTACCTATCTTCTCCTCTATTACAGGGACCCCCTCCCCCCTATAACTGTCCTGTACCTAATCTCTCCTCTATTACAGGGACCCCCTCCCCCTATCACTGCTTCCTGACCTATCTCCTCTCCTCTATTACAGGGACCCCTCCCCCTATAACTGTCCTGTACCAACTCTCTATTACCGGACCCCTCCCCCTATAACTGTCCTTTACCTACTCACCTCTAATTACAAGGGACCACCCCCCCTCCCCCTATAACTGTCCTGTACCTATCTCTCCTCTATTACAGGGACCCTTCCCCTCTAACTGGTCCCTGTACCTATCTCTCCCCTATTACAGGACCCCTCCCCTATAACTGTCCCTGTACCTATCTTCCTCTATAAGGGACCCTCCCCCCTTAACTGCCTGTACCTACCTCCCTCTATTACAGGGACCCCAACCCCGCCCCCTAATAAATCTCTTCTGTACCTCATCTCTCCTCTATTACAGGGACCCCTTCCCCCTATAACTTTCCTGCACCCATCTCTCCTCTATTACAGGGACCCTCCCCCCGATACTGCCTGTACCTATCTCCCTCTATTACAGGGACGCCCCTCCCCCTATAACCTGTCGCTGTATCCTACTCTCCTCTATTACAGGGACCCCTTCCCCTAGAACTGTCCCTGTACCATCACTCCTCTATTACAGGACCCTCCCCTTATAACGCCCGGTACCATCCTCCTCTAGTACAGGTACCTCCTCCCCCCTATAACTGTCCTGTACCTATCTCTCCTCTATTACAGGGCCCCTCGCCCTAGACTGTCCTGTACCTATCTCTCCCTCT
The DNA here is from genome assembly GCA_036426205.1 of Ascaphus truei. Classification (NCBI taxonomy): domain Eukaryota; kingdom Metazoa; phylum Chordata; class Amphibia; order Anura; family Ascaphidae; genus Ascaphus; species Ascaphus truei. The sequence goes on along the minus strand of WSYH01000945.1, from coordinate 114,244 downwards.
AATACAGGGACGCCTCCCCTATAATGTCCTGTACCTTCTCCCCTATTAACAGGGAACCTACCCCTATACTGTCCTGTCCTTATCTTTCTCTATTACAGGACCCCCTCCCCTAGAACGGTCCTGTAACCTATCTCTTCTCTCCTTACAGGGACCCCTCCCCCTATAACTGTCCTGTACCTATCTCTCCTCTATACGGGACCCCTCCCCCCTATAACGTCCTGTACCTAAAGCTCTCCTCTATTACAGGACCACCTCCCCCTATAACTGTCCTGTACTATCCCCTCCCTCTATACAGGGACCCCCCCCTATAACTGTTCCTGTCCTATCTCTCCTCTATTTACAGGGACCCTCCCCCTATAACTGTCCTGTACCTAGCTCTCCCTCCTCTATACAGGGACCCCTCAATCCTATAGACTGTCCTTGTACCTATCTCCTCTATTCAGGGGACCCCTCCCCCCTAATACCGTCCTGTTACTTTAATCTCTCCTCTATTACAGGGACCCCTCCCCCTATAACGGTAACTTCCTGACCCTATCTCTCTCTATTACAGGGACCCCCACCCCATATAACTGTCCTGTACCTATCTCTCCTCTATACAGGGACCACCTCCCCCTATACTGTCCTTACCTATCGCTCCTCGATTCCAGGGCCCCTCCCCTATAACTGTCCTGTAACCTCTCCCTCCTCTATTACATGGACCCCCCCCCCTATACCTGTCCTGTACCTACTCTCCTCTATTACAGGTACCCTCCCCCTATAAACTGTCCTGTACCTATCTCTCCTCTATTACAGGGCCCCCTCCCCCTATTCTGTATCTGTCCTGTACCTACTCTCTCTATTCAGGGACCCCTCCCCCGATAACTGTCCCTGTAACCTATCTCTCCTCATTACAGGGACCCTCCCCTATAATGTCCTGAACCTATCTCCCTCTATTACGGGACCCTCCCCTTAACTGTCCTGGACCTATCTCCTCCTCTAGTACCGGGACCCCTCATCCTAAAACTTTCCTTTACCTATCTCTCCTATACAAGGGAACCCCCTCCCCCTATACCTGTCCTGTACTTTATCCCTCTTCCTCTATTAAGGGACCCCATCCCCCCTATAACTTTCCTGTACCACTCTCTCTATTACAGGGACCCCTCCCCCTAAACTGTCCTTTTACCTATCTCTCCTCTATTTACAGGACCAACCCACCTCCCCCTATAACTGGTCCTGTACCTATCTCTCCTCTATTACAAGGGACCCCCCTCCCCCTATACACTGTCCGTACGTACCCCCTCTTATTACAGGGACCCCACCCCCCCCGATTTTAAAATGTCCGTACCTAACCTCTCCTCTATTAACAGGGACCCTCCCCCTATAAAACTGTTCCGGTACCTATCTCTCCTCTATTACAGGGCCCCTCCCCCTATAACTGTCCTGTACCTATCTCTCTATCAGGACCCCCCTCCCCCTATACCTGTCCTGTACTATCTCTTCTCTATTACATGGTCCCCTCCCCCTATAACTGTCCTGTACCTCTCTCTCCTCTATTACAGGGACCTCAATCCTATAACCTGTCCTGCACCTATCTCTCCTCTATACAGGGGCCCCTCCCCCATAACTGTCCATTACTCGCTCTCTCTCCTCTATTACAGGGACCCAACCCCTCCCCCCTATATCTGTCCTTACCTATCCTTCTCTAATTACAGGTACCCTCCCCCTATAACTTTCCCTGTACCTATCGCTCCTCATTACGGAACCACCTCCCCCTATAACTGTCCTGACTATCTCTCCTCGATTACGGGACCCCTCCCCCCTATACCTGGTCCTTTACTATCTCTCCTCTAGTACAAGGGACCCCTCCCCCTATAACGTCCTTACCTATCCCCCCGTCTATTCAGGGACCGCCCTCCCCCTATAAACTTCCTGTACCTATCTCTCCTCTATTACAGACCCCTCCCCCTAATAACTGTCCTGTACTATCTCTCCTCATTACAGTGACCCTTCCCCATAACTGTCTGTACCTCTCTCTCCTCTATTACAGGGACCCCCGCCCCCTATATAACTGTTTTGTACCTATCTCTCCTCTATTACAGGGACCCCTCCCCCTATAACTGTCCTGTACCTATCTCTCCTCTATTACAGGGACCCTTCCCCTATAACTGTCCTGTACCTATCTCTCCCCTATTACAGGGACCCCTTCCCTTTTAACTGTCCTGTCCATCTCTCTCTATTACAGGGACCCCTCCCCCTATAACTGTCCAGTACCTATCCCTCCTCTATTACAGGGACCCCTCCCCCTATATCTGTCCTGTACCTATCTCTTCTCTATTACAGGGACCCCTCCCCCGATAACTGTCCGGTACCTACTCTCTCTAACAGGTACCCCTCCCCCGATAACTGTCCTGAACCTATCTCTCCTCTATTACAGACGGGACCCCTCCCCCATATCACATGTCCTGTTACCCTATCTCTCCCTATTAAGGAACCCCTACCCCTATAACTGTCCTGTAAACCATCCCCCCTCTATTACAGGACCCAAATCCCCCTAAACTGTCCTGTACCTATCTCTCCTCTAGTACCGGGACCCCTCCCCCTATACTGTCTCTGTACCTATCTCTCCTCTATTACAGGGACCTCCCCCTATACTGTCCTGTACCTATCTCTCCTATTACAGGGACCCCCTCCCCCTATATCTTCCCTGTACCCTATCTCTTCTCTTTCTCTATTACCGGGACCCCCTCCCCCTATCCTGTCCGTACCTATCTCTCCTCTATTAAGGGACCCTCCCCCTATACTGTCCTGTACCTATCTCTTTCTCTATTCCAGGACCCCTCCCCCTATAACTGTCCTGTACCTATTCTCTCACTCTATTACAGGGACCCCCCCTCCCCCTAATAAACTGTCCCGTAACCATCTCTTCTCTATTACAGGTCCCCCTCCGCCCTATAACTGTCCTGTACCTATCGCTCCTCTATTACGGGTCCCCTCCCCCTATACTGTCCTGTACCTATCCCTCCTCTATTCAGTGACCCCCTCCCTATAACTGTCCGTACCATCGCCTCTGTTTACAGGAACCCTCCTCCCCTATCACTTGTCCTGTACTCTATCTCTCCTCTATTACAGGGACCCCTCCCCCTAATCTGTCCTGTACCTACTCTCTATTACAGGGCCCCCTCCCCCTATACCTGTCCTGTACTATCTCTCCTATATTACAGGGACCCCTCCCCCCTATATCTGTCCTGTACCTATCTCTCTCTATTACGGGACCCCTCCCCCTTAACTGTCCTTACCTATCCTCCTCTATACAGGGACCCCCCTCCCCTATAACTGTCCCTTACCCTATCTCTCCTCTATTACAGGGGACCCCTCCCCTATAACTTTCCTGTAACCTATCTCCCTCTATTACTGGGACCCCTCCCCCCTAATAACTGTCCTGTCCATTCTCTCCTCTATTACAGTGACCCCCTCCCTCCCCCTATAACTGTCCGGAACCTATCTCTCCTCTATTACAGGGACCCCCTCCCCTCCCCCCATATAACTGTCCTGTACATATCTCTCCTCTATTACAAGGGACCCCCTCCCCCTATACTGTCCTGTACCTATCCCCCCTCTATCACAGGGACCCCTCCCCTATAACTGTCGCTTAACCTATCTTCCTCTATTCCAGGTACCCCCTCCACCCCCCCCCCGCCCCTCCCCTATCCCCCCTTTACTGTCCTGTAACCCTATCTCTCCTCTATTAACAGGGACCCTTCCCCTATAACTGTCCTGTACCTATCTCTCCCCTATTACAGGGACCCCTCCCCTATAACTGTCCTGATCTCTCCTCTATTACAGGGACCCCTTCCCCTATAACTGTCCTGTACCTATCTCTCGCGCTATTACAGGGACCCGCCCCCTCTAACGCCCTGTCCCTCACCCCCTCTATTACCGGGACCCCTCCCCTATAACTGTCCTTTGTCCTATCTCTCCTCTATACGGCACCCCCCCTATCACTTTCCTGTACCTATCTCTCCTCTATACAGACTACCCTGCCCTATAACTGTCCTGTCACTTTATCTCTCCTCTATTTACAGGACCCTACCCCTCTAACTGTAATGGCCATCTCTCCTCTATTACAGGGCCCCTCCCCTATAACTGTGCTGTACCTACTCTCCACCCTCTATTACAGGGACCCCTCCCCTATAACTGTCCTGTCCTATCACTCTCTATTACAGGGACCCCTCCCCTTCGAACTGTCCTGTACCTATCACTCTCCTCTATTACAGGGATCCCCCTCCCCCTATAACTGTCCTGTTCTATCTCTCCTCTACTTTACAATGGACCCTCCCCCTATAACTTTCCTGTACTATCTCTCCTCTACTATTACAGGGACCCTCCCCCTATAACGTCCTGTACCTCTCTCTCTATTAAGGACCCCCTCCCCGATAACTGTCCTGTACCTAATCTCTCTCCTCTTTTACAGGGACCCCTCCCCCTAATAAACGGTCCTGTACCTATCTCTTCCTCTATTCAGGACCCCTCCCCTATAACTGTCCTGTAACTATCACTCCTCTATTTACAGGGACCCCCCTCCCCTTCTAACTGTCCTGTAACCTATCTCTCCTCTATTACGGACCCTCCCCCTATAACTGTCTGTTACCTATCTGTCTATTACAGGGACCCCTCCTCCGCCCTATAACGGTCCTGTACCTATCTCTCCTCTATTACAACAGGGACCCCTCCCCCTATAACTGCCCTGTACCTATCTCTCCTCTATTGACAGTGGACCGCAAACCATCCCCCTATAAACATGTCCTGTACCTATCCTCTCCTCTATTACGGACCCCTCCCCCTATAACTGTCCTGTACCTTATCTCTTCCTCTATTACAGGGAACCCCCTCCCCCTATAACTGTCCTGTACCTATCTCTCCTCTATTACAGGACTCCCCTCCCCCTATAACTGTCTGACCTAACTCTCTATTCAGGGACCCCTCCCCCTAAACTTCCTGTACCTATCTCACGCTCTATTCAGGGACCCCTCCCCCTAGAACTGTCCGTACTATCTCTCCTCTATTTACAGGGACCCTTCCCTATAACCTGTCCTGTACCTACCTATCTCTCCTCTCCCTATTACAGGGACCCCCCCCCCTATAACTGTCCTGTCTATCTCTCTCCTCTATTACAGGGACCCCCTCCCCCTATAAACTTGTCCTGTACCTATCTCTCCGCTATTACATGGACCCCCTCCCCCTATAACTCTTTGTAACCGCATCTCTCGTCTCTCCTCTATTACAGGGACCCCGCTCCCCCTATAACTTCCTGCACCCTCCTCTCGCTCTATTACATGACCCCTCCCCCCTATAACTGTCCTGTAACCTTCTCTCCTCTATACAGGGACCCCCTCCCCTATACTGTCCTGTACCTTCTTCTCCTCTATTACATGACCCCCTCCCCTATCACTGTCTTTACCTAATCACTCTCTATTACAGGGACCCCCCTCCCCTATAACTGTCCGTACCCTATCCCTCCTCTATTACAGGAACCCCCTCCCCCTATAACTGGTCCTGTACCTATTCTCCCCTCCTCATTACATGGCCCCTCGCCCTATAACTGTCCTGTACCTATCCTCTCCATCTATTACCGGACCCCTCCCCCTATAACTGGTCCTGTAACTATCTCTCTATTATACAGGGGAACCCTCCCCCTATAACTGGTCCTGTCCTTATCTCTCCTCTATTACAGGGACCCTCACCATCTATAGAACTGTCCTGTACCATCTCTCCTCTATTACAGTGACCCCTCCCCCTTAACTGTCCCTGTCCTATCTTCCTCTGATACAGGGCCCCTCACCCTATAAAACTGTCCTGTACTATCCTCCTCTGATTCACAGGGACCCCTCCCCCCTATAACTGTCCTGTACCTATCTCTCCTCTATTACAGGGACCCCCCCCCTATAACTGTCCTGTACTATCTCTCCTCTATTACAGGGACCCCTCCCCCTATAAACTAATGTCTGTACCTATCGTCTTCTCTTTACAAGGGACCCCCTCCCCCTATAACTGGTCTGTACGCTATCTCTCCCTCTATTACAGGGACCCCTCCCCTATAACTGTCCTGTACCTACTCTTCTCTATTACAATACAGGTCCCCTCCCCCTAGAACTGTCCGGTACCTATCTCTCCTCTATTCCAGGGACCCTCAATCCTATAACTGTCCTGTACCTATCTCTCTATTATTACAGGGACCCCCTCCCCCTATAAACTGGCCGAGTACCTATCTCCATCTCTCCTCTATTACAGGGACCACCCCCTCCCCTATATCTGTCCTGTACCTATCTCTTCTCTATTACAGGGACCCCTCCCCCTATAACTGTTCCCTGTACCTATTCTCTCCTCTATTACAGGGACCCTTCCCCTATAAACTGTCCTGTAACCTATCTCTCCCCATTACAGGGACGACCCCCTCCCCTAAACTGTTGTGTACTCTATCTCTCCTCTATTACAGGGACCCCTCCCCCTATAACTGTAACTGTCCTGTACCTATCTCTCCCTCTTTACAAGGGACCTCTTCCCTATACTGTCCTGGACCTATCTCTCCCCTATTACAGGGACCCCTCCCCTTAACTGTCCCTGTACCTATTCTTCCTCTATTACAGGGACCCCTCCCCCTATAACTGGTCCAGTACCTATGAATCCCTCCCTATTACCGGACCCCTCCCCATATCTGTCCTGTACCTATCTCTCTCTATTACAGGGACCACCCTCCCCCTAATACTGGCCTGTACCTATCTCTCCAATCTCTCCTCTATTACAGGGACCCCCTCCCCCTTACGTCCCTGAACCTATCTCTCCTCTATTACAGGGACCCCTCCCCCATAATATAACGTCCTGTACCTATCTCTCCTCTATTTACGTGACCCCTCCCCCTAGACTGTCCTGTACCTTCTCCCCCTCTATTACAGCGACACCTCCCCCCCCCCTATAACTGTCCTGTACCGATTCTCTCCTCTATTACAGGGACCCTCCCCCTATAACTGTCCTGTACCTATCTCTCCTCTATGAGCAGGGACCCTTCCCCTATAACTTGTCCTGTATCCCTATTCTATCCCTATTACAGGGACCCCCCCCTATAACGTTTTGTACCATATCTCTCCTCTATTACAGGGAACCTCCTCCCCCTATAACTGTCCTGTACCTATCGCTCCTCTATTTACAGGGACCCTTTCCCCTATAACTGTCTGTACCTATCTCTCCCTATTACAGGACCCCTCCCCTATAACTGTCCTGTCCTATCCTCCTCTATTTACAGGGACCCCTCCCCCCTATAACTGTCCTGTACCTATCTCTCCTCTATTACAGGACCCTCCCCCTATAACTTTCCTGTACCTATCTCTCCTCTATTACAGGGACCCTCCCCCTATAACTGTCCTGTACCTATCTCTCTATTACAGGGACCCCTCCCCTATAACTGTCCTGTACCTATCCTCTTCCTCTATTACGGACCCCTCCCCGCTATAACTGTCCTGTACCATCTCCTCTCTATTACAGGACCCCTCCCCTTAACTGTCCTGTTACCTATCACTCCTCTATGACGGGACCCCGTCCCCCCTTATAACTGTCTGTACCTATCTCTCCTCTATGACAGGGACCCCCCCCTATAACTGTCCTGTACCTATCTCTCTATTCATGGACCCCCCTCCTATAACTGTCCTGTAACTATCTCTCTCTATTACAGGGACCCCTACCCCTATAACTGTCCGTACCCCCACCTCTTCCTCTATGTACAGGGACCCACCCCCCTATACCTGTCCTGTACCTATCTCTCCCTCTATTACGGACCCCTCCCCCTATAACTGTCCTGTCCCAACCTCTCCTCTATTACAGGACCCCTCCCCTTAACTGTCCTGTAACCTATCCTCTCTCTATTACAGGGACACCCTCCCCCTATAACTGTCCTGTACCTATCTCTCTATTATACAGGGACCTCCCTCCCCCTATAACTGGTCTCTGTATACCTATCTCTACCTCTATTACAGGGGACCCCCCCTCCCTATAACTTTCCTGTACCTATCTCTCCTCTATTACAGGGACCCCTCCCCTATAAATACTGTGCCTGTACTATCACTCCTCTATTAAAGGGACCCGCTCCCCTTATCTGTCCTGTACCTTCCCTCCTCTATTTACAGGGACCCCTCCCCTATAACCTTTCCCTGTACCTATCTCTCCTCTATTACAGGTACCTCCCCCTATAACTGTCCTGTACCTATCTCTCTCTATTCAGACCCCCCCCCCCCTATAACTGTCGTCGTACCTATCTCTCCTCTATTACACAGGGACCCCTCCCCATAACTGTCCTGTCCTATCTCTTCTCTATTTACAGGGACCCCTCCCCCTATAACTTCTGGACCCTATTCTCCTCTCTTACAGGCCCCTCCCCATAACTGTCCCCTGTACCTATCTCTTCTCTATTACAGGGTCACCTCCCCCTATAACTGTCCTGACCTATCTCTCCTCTATTACGGGACCCCCTCATCCTAATAACTGTCCGTACCCCTATCTCTCTAATTACCGGACCCCCCCTCCCCCCAAACTGTCCAGTACCTATCTCTCCTTATTCAGGGACCCCTACCCCTATATTGTCATTACCTATCTCTTCTCTAGTTTACAGTGGACCCCCCCCCTATAACTGTCCCTTACCTCTATCTCTCCTCTATTACAGGGCCCTTCCCCTATAACTGTCCTGTACCTATCTCTTCCCCTATTACAGGTACCCCCCTCCCCTATAACTGTGTGTACCTATCTCTCCTCTATTACAGGGACCCCTCCCCCGATACTGTCCTGTACCTACTCCTCTCCTCTATTACAGGGACCCTTCCCTATAACTGTCCTGTAACCTATCTCTCCCCTATTACAGGACCCCTCCCCTTTAACTGTCCCTGTACCCTACTCTCCTCTATTACAGGTACCCCTCCCCCTATAACGGCCAGTAACCATCCCTCCTCTATTACAGGACCCCTCCCCCTATATCCTGTCCTGTACCTATCTCTTCTCTATTACAGAGGGACCGCCCTCCCCTAAACTTCCTGTACCTATCTCTCCTCTATTACAGGACCCCTCCCACCTATAAAACTGTCCTGAACCTATCTCTCCTCTATTACAGTGGACCTCCCCCATAAACTGTCCTGTATCCCTACTCTCCCTATTACGGGACCCCTCCCCCTATAACTGTCCTGTACCTATCCCCCTCTATACAGGGGACAAACCTCCCCCTATAACTGCCTGTACCTAGCTCTCCTCTTACAGTGACCCCTCCCCCATAACTTTCCTGTACCTATCTCATCCTCTATTACAGGGAACCCTTCCCCTATAACTGTCCTGTACCTCTCTATTCCCTATTACGGGACCCCTCCCCTATAACTGTTTGTACCTATTCTCCTCTATTACAGGGACCCCTTCCCCCTATAGACTGTCCTGTACCTTATCTCTCCTCTATTACGGGACCCTTCCCCTAATAACTGTCTTCCCCCTGATACCTATCTCTCCCCTATTACAGGGACACCCCCCCTCACCCCTCCCCTATAACTTGTCCTTTACCTATCCTCCTCCTCTATTACAGGGACCCTCCCCCTAGAACTGTCCTGTACCTATCTCTCCTCTATTACAGGACCCTCCCCTATAACTTTCCCTGTACCCATCTCTCGCGCTATTACGGGACCCCCCCCCTAGAACTGTCCTTTATCAAACAAAAACTTACAAAAAATATAAAAAAAACCACTACACCAATTAGAATACAAAATAAAAAAAAAAACAACAAACATAAAAACCAAACACTCCAAACAAAGCATTAACACTAAAACACCAAAAAAAAAAACAAACAAAAAAACAACCCACCAACCAACTACCACACCAATAACCAGTACAAAATCCACCCCCAAACGCTCTACTCCAGTAATAAACCCATCAACACGGCTCTCCTACCCCACCCCCCTACCCACCCCTCCCCAACCCACCCCCACCCCGCCCACCATTTCCCCCTCGGGACCCCCCACCCCCTACCTCCGCTTCATCCCCCGCCCCTCCCCGCCAGCCGCTCACACTCCGCCCCGCCTTCGCCCCCCCCCTCCCGCCCCAGCGCGCCAACCTAGGTTCCCCTCCCTACGGCCCACGCGGGCCGCCCCCCGGAGCTGACGGGTTGGCGCCGCCCCCCACCAACCCCCCCACGGGACCCGCACGGGATGACCTCCCCCCCCCTCTCACCCCACCCCCCCCCCCCCTCCCCCCAAGCCCCCTCTTTCTCCCCGCCCCTCCTCGGCCCTCCTCATTCCCCGCCTGGCAACCCCCACGCCCCCCTGCTCCCCGACCGCCACGGCCAGCGGCACAAAACCCATAACAGTCCCCGCCCGCTCCCCCCCTCCCCCCCCGACCGCGAGGGCCGGCGAGACCCCCGGCCCCTCTCATCCCGCACGCCCCCCCCCCCCCCCCCGCCCCTCTACCCTTCGAAGCCCTCCAAAACACCCCATCGACTTCCGTCCGCCCCCCCCAGGGGCCCATTGCCACACCCGCCGCCCGACCCCAGCGTCGCGCGCCCCGGTAGGCGCCGCTCGGGCAGTCACCCCCAACCCCGTATTGCCGCCACGCCCCGCCCCTCCCCCCGCCGCACTCCCCGAACACCCAGATACATCGCCCCCGATAAAGACCCCTCCCCCGTATCACCACCCCGCCAAGTCCCCACCGACCCACCCCTCGCCCCCCACAGCATGGCGCCCCCCCCCAAACCGTGTACATCCCACCCCGCACGCCCCCGGCCTTTCCGCGCCGGCCACCTCCCCCCCCCCACGCCACTTCCGCCCGAAACCGACCACGCCGGTCACGGTCGGCCCCTGCCCCCCCTCGGGCGCAACCGCAGTCCCCTTCAAACACAACCCCCCTTCCCGCGCCACATCGCTGAGGGCCCGCCTCCGGCCCCACCGGCGCGGACGCCCGCACGACCGACCGCCCCTCAGCGAACGCCCCCCAGACATCCCCCCCACCCCCCCTCCCATTCCCCCCCCCCACCTTCCCCCCCCCCGAGGAGCTCCTCCACCGCCCCCCCTCTCCTCCACCCCCCGCCTCCGCCCTCCCTTCCCAGAGGACCTGCTCTTTGACAAGGGGCGTCCCCAGCCCGCCGCGCCCCCCCCCATCCGTGCACTCTCCACGCCGCCCATCACACCGACGCCCCGCCCACTTCCCGGGCCTGCCCCTACGTTGCCTCGCACCCCGCCCGCCGGCGCACCCACCCTCCCCACGGCCAGGATCCCCCTACGTCCGCAGGCCCACCGCGACACCCCCGTCGGCCGCCACCCCATGCATACCCACCGGCCCCCCCACGCCTCCCACCCAGGCTCCCCCGAGCCCCCGCACCCCCCCCCTCTCGACCGTGGGTGGCCCCCCCTCACTCCTTCCCACGCGCCCACTACCTCACGGCCGTCCCGCCCCTCTCCCCTCGCCCTCTCGCCTTCCGCCCCCGCCCTCCACACGCGGCACGAGGTCGCTCGCTCCCTCCCGCTTCGGCGCTCCCATCCAACCCCCCACCCCCCCCGCAGCCCCCCCCCGCCTACCGTTCCCGCCCCTCGCGGACCCCTCCCAACGCGATGCCCCCCCGTCACCGCCCCATCCCCCCCAACACCCCCACCCACCCCGAACCTAGGACCCCCCCTTCCCCCGCCACGCCAGTCCCCCCCCCCCCGCTCCTCCCGCCATCCACCCCTCATCACCCCCCACCCCGCGCCCCCCACGCCGACATCCCTCCCCCCCCTTCCCACTCCGCACCCTCGCCATCACCCCGCGCCCCGCGGCGCCCCCCCCTCGCCCCCGGTCCATCCAGCCCCCCAGTCCGCCGCCTACCCGCCTCATCCCGCCCACAGGTCCCCCCCCACCCCCCCCAAACCCCCCCCCACCCCCCTCCCCCCTCACCCCCCCACGGTAACCCCCCACACACCCCCCCCCACAAACCCCCTCCTCCCACCCCCCCTCCCACCACCCACTCAACCCCCCCCTCACCCCTACCCCTCACCCTCGGCCCCCCCCCCCTCCACTAATCCCCCCCCCCCCCCCTCAGCCCCTACAACCCTCCCCCAACCCCCCCGCCCCCCAACGACCCGACCCTCCCCCCCCCCCGCCCCCCCGCCACCCCACCCCTGCCCCCCCCACCTCTTCCTCTCTCCTTGCCTCCCCTCCCCCTATAACTGTCCCTGTCCCTATCTCTCCTCTATTCCGGGAACCCCTCCCCCTATACCTGTCTGTACCTATCTCTCCTCTATTAACAGGGACCGCCTCCCCTATAACGTCCCCTTGTACCTATACTCCTCTATTACAGGGAACCCCCCTCCCCTTATAACTGTCTGGTACCTATCTCTCCTCTATTACAGGACCCCTCCCCCTATAACTGTCCGTACCTATCTCTCTATTACAGGGACCCCTCCTCCTATAACTGTCCTGTACCTATCTCTCCTCTTTCGGGACCCCCCTACCCCATAACTGTCCTGTACCCACCTCTCCTCTAGTACAGGGACACCCCCCCCTATAACTGTCCTGTACCTGCTTCCTCTATTCAAGGAACCCCCTCCCCCTATACTGTCCTGACCCACCTCTCCTCTATTACAGTACCCCCTTCCCCCTATAACTGTCCTGGTATACCTATCTCTCCTCTATTACAGGGACCCCTCCCCCTATAACTGTCCTGTACCTAATCTCTCTATTACAGGGACCCCTCCCCCTATAACGGTCCTGACCTCTCTCTCCTCTATTCAGGGACCCCCCCCTCCCCGCTATACTTCCCCTGTACCTATCTCTCCTATCTCTCCTCTATTACCAGGGACCCCATCCCTATAACGTCCCTGTACCTATTCCTCCTTATTACAAGGGACCCCTCCCCTTATAAACTTCCTGTACCTACCCTCCTCTAATACAGGGACCCCCTCCCCCATACTGTCCTGTACCTATCTCTCCTCTATTACAGGTCCCTCCCCCTATAACGTCCTGTACCTATCCTCTCCTCTATTAACAGGGACCCCTCCCCCTAGAACTGTCCTGTACCTATCTCTCTATTACAGGGAAACCCTCCCCCTATAACTGTCCTGTACTATCTCTCCTCTATTACAAGGGACCCCCTCCCTATAACTGTCCTGTACCGCCTCTCTTCTCTCATTACAGGGACCCCTCCCCCCTATACTGTCCTGTACCTACTCTCCCTCCTCTATTACAGGGACACCTCCCCCTATAACTGCGCTGTACCTATCTCTTCCTATTACAGGGTCCCCGCCCCCTATAACTGTCCTGTACCTATCTCTCCTCTATTACCAGGACCCCCATCCTATAACTGTCTCTGTACCTATCTCTCTTTACAGGGACCCCTCCCCCTATAACTGTCCGTACCTATCTCTCCTCTATTACAGGGGACCCCCCTCCCCCATATAACTGTCTGTACTATCACTCTCCTATCTCTCCTCATTACAGGGACCCTCCCCCTATAACTTCCTGTATACCTATCCCCCCTCTATACAGGTACCCCCCTCCCCTATAACTGTCCTGTACCTATCTCTCCTCTATACAGGGACCCCCTCCCCCTATAACTGTCCTTACTATCTCTCCTTCTATTACTGGACCCTTCCCCTATAACTGTCCTGTACCTATCTCTTCATCTCTTCTCCCCTATTAAGGGACCCCTCCCCTACTAACTGGTTTTGTACCTATCTTGGATTCTCCTCTATTACAGGACCCCTCCCCCTATAGAAGACTGTCCTGTAACCTATCTCTCCTCTATTACAGGGACCCCTTCCCCTATAACTGTCCTGTACCTATCTCTCCCCTATTACATGGGAACCACCCCTCCCCTTTAACTGTCCTGTACCTATCTCTCCTCTATTCAGGACACCTCCCCCTATACTGTCACAGTAACCTATCCCTCCTCTATAACAGGGACCCCTCCCCCTATATCTGTCCTGACCCTATCTCTTCTCTATACAGGGACCCCTCCCCCTATAACTGTCCTGTACCATCTCCTATCTCTCCTCTATTACAGTGACCCACCCCTCCCCTATAACTGTCCTGAACCTATCGGCTCCTCTATTTACGTGCCCCCCTCCCCCATATAACGTCCTGTCCTATCTCTCGCTCTCCCTCACTTATTAACAGGGACCCTCCCCCCCCCTATAACTGTCCTGTACCTATCCCCCCCCCCCTCTATTCCAGGACACCTCCCCCTATAACTGGCCTGTACCCTTATCTCTCCTCTATTACAGGGACCCCTCCCCTATAACTTCCTGTCACCTATCTCTCCTCATTACAGGGACCCTTCCCCGATAACTGTCCTGTACCTATCTCTCCCCTATTACAGGGACCGGTACCCCTCCTATACTGTTTTGTAACCTATCCTCCTCTATTACAGGGCCCCCTCCCCTATAACCTGTCCTGTACCTATCTCTCCTCTATTATTCAGGGTACCCTTCCCCTTAAACTGTCCTTACCCTGTACCTTCTCTCCCCTATTACAGGGACCCCTCCCCTATAACTGAACTGTCCTGTACCTATCTCTCCTCTATTACAGGACCCCCTCCTCCCCTAGAACTGTCCTGTACCATATCTCTCCTCTATTACAGGACCCTCCCCCTATAACTTTCCTGTACCTATCTCTCCTCTATTACAGGGACCCTCCTCTATAACTGTCCTGTACCTATCTCTCTTTACAGTGACCCCACTCCCCCTATAACGTCCTTACCTAGCTCCTCTCCCTATACGGACCCCTCCCCCTATACTGTTCCTGTACCTATCTCTCCTCTATTACAGGACCCCTCCCCCTATAAAAAAACGTCCTGTAACCTACACTCCTCTATTACATGGACCCCTCCCTTATACTGTCCTGTACCTATCCTCCGCTATTACAGTACCTCCCCCTATAACTGTCCTGGTACCTATCTCTCTCCTCTTTACAGGGACCCCCTCCTCCTATAACTGTCCTGTACCTATCTCTCCTCTATACGTGACCCCTCCCCTATAACTGTTCCTGTACCTTTCTCTCCTCTATTACGGGAACCCCTCCCCCTCCTACTGTCCCCTGTACCTATCTCGCTATTACAGGGACCCCTCCCATTAACTGTCTGTACCTATCTCTCCTCTATAACAAGGGACCCCTCCTCCCTATACCGTCCTTACCTATCTCTCCTCTATTAAGGGACCCCTCCCCAAAAAAATATACCTGTCCCTGTACCTATCACTCCTCTATTACAGGGAACCCCTCCCCTTAGCAAACTTCCTGTACCTATTCCAACTCTATTACAGGGACCCCCTCCCCCTAAAACATGTCCTGTACCTATCTCCCTCTATACAGGGACCCCTCCCCTATAACTGTCCTTTAACCTATCTCTCCTCTATTACAGGGGACCCTTCCCCTATAACTGTCCTGTACCATCTCTCCCCTATTACATGGACCCTCTCCCCTATAACTGTTTTGTAACTATCGCTCCTCTATTACAGGGACCCCCTCCCTATAACTGTCCTGTAACCTATCTCTCCTCTATTCAGGTACCCTTCCCCTATACTGCTCTTACCTAATCTCTCCCCTATTACAGGGACCCCTTCCCTTTAAACTGTCCTGTACCTATCTCTTCCTCTATACAGGGACCCCTCCCCTATAACTGTCCAGTACCTATGCCTCCCTCTAATTACAGGGACCCCCTCCCCCCTATTAATCTGTCTGTACCTATCTCTTCTCTATTCCAGGGACCCCTCCCCCTAATAACGTCTGTACCTATCTCCTCTATTACAGGGACCCTCCCCCTATAACTGTCCTGTACCTATCTCTCCTCTATTACAGTGACCCCTCCCCCTATCACTGGTCCTGGATTACCTATCTCTCCTCTATTACAGGACCCAAACTCCCAACAAATAACTTTCCTGTACCTTCTCTCCTCTAGTACAAGGGACCTACCCCCTATCACTGTCCTGTACCTATCTCTCTATTACAGGGACCCCTCCCCCTATAACTGTCCTGTACCTAATCTCTCCTCTATTACAAAACAGGAACCCCTCCCCTATAACTGTCCAGTACCTAATCCCTCCTCGATTACAGGACCCCTCCCCCTATATCTGCTGTCCTGTACCCTATCTCTTCCTATTACAGGGCCCCCCCTCCCCCCTATTAACTGTGTCCTTTACCTTTCTCTCCTCTATTTACAGGGCCCCCTCCCCCTATAACTGTCCTGAACCTATCTCTCCTCTATTACGGGACCCCCTCCCCCCCCCAGATAACTGTCCTGTACCTATCTCTCCTCTATTACAGGGACCCCTCCTCCCCCCTATCACTGTCCTGTACCTATCCCCCCTCTATTTACAGGGACACCTTTCCCCCTATAACCTGTCCTGTACCTATCTCTCCTCTATTAAGGGACCCCCTCCCCCTATAAACTGTTCTGTACCTATATCTTCCCCTATTACGGGGACCCCCTCCCCTATAACGGTTTTGTACCTATCTCTCCTCTATTACCGGGACCCCCTCCCCCCTATAACTGGGTTCCTGTACCTAAGCTCTCCTCTATTACAGGGACCCTTCGCCCTATAACTGTCCTGTTACCCTATCTCTCCCCTATTACAGGGACCCCCCCATCCCTTATAACTGTCCTGTACCTATCTCTCCTCTATTATCAGGGAGCCCCTCCCCCTATAACTGTCCCTGTACCTCATCTCCTCCTCTATTACAGGACCCTCCCCCATAACTTTCCTGTACCTATCTCTCCCTATTACAGGACCGCTCCCCTATAAACTGTCCTGTACCTATCTGCCTCTATTACAGGGACCCCTCCCCCATAACCTTTCTGTACCTATCTCTCCTCTATTTACAGGGACCGCCGCCCTATACTGTCCTGTACCTATCTCTCCTCTATTACTGGGACCCCCTCCCCCTATACTGTCCGTGTACCATTCTCTCCTTCTATTACAGGGACCCCCACCTCCCCCATAACTGTCCGACCTATTCCTCTCCCTCTATTACAGGGGACCACCCCCATCCCCCATATAACTGTTCCTTACCTATCTCTCCTCTATTACAGGGACGCCCTCCCCCTATTAACGGTCGCTGGTACCTATCCCCCCTCTATTACAGGGACCCCTCCCCCTATAACTGTCCCCTGTCCTATCTCCGCCTCTCTTACGGGACCCCTCCCCCTTTAACAACTGTCCTGTACCTACTCTCCTCTATTACGGGACCCTCCCCCTATAACTGTCCTGTACCTATCTCTCCCCTATACAGGGACCCCCCTCCCCATAACTGTCCGTTACCTATCTCTCCTCTATTACAGGGACCCCTCCCCCCCCTATAACTGTCCTGTACCTACTCCGCCTATTACAGGGACCCCTCCCCCTTAACTGCCCTCTGTAACCTAGCCCCCTCTATTACAAGGCACCCCTCCCCCTATAACTGTCCTGTAGCCTATCTCTTCTCCTCTATGTCAGGACCCTCCCCCGATAACTTTCCTGTACCTATCTCTCTCTATTACATGGACCCCTGCCCCTTATAACTGTCCCCTGTACTTTATCTATCTCATCCTCTATTACAACAGGGACCCCTACCCCCCTATACTGTACTGTGGCCTATCTCTACTCTATTTACAGGGACCTCCTCCCCCTATATGTGCTGTAACCTATCTCTCCTCTATTACAGGGACCCCTCCCTATAACTGTCCTTAACCATCACCCGCTATATCAGGACCCCTCCCCTTATAACTGTCCTGTACCGATCACTCTCTATTACAGGGACCCCTCCCCTATAACTGTCCTGGATCTATCTCCTCCTTCTATTACAGGACCCTCCCCTATAA
This sequence comes from Ascaphus truei, assembly GCA_036426205.1. Taxonomy (NCBI): domain Eukaryota; kingdom Metazoa; phylum Chordata; class Amphibia; order Anura; family Ascaphidae; genus Ascaphus; species Ascaphus truei. Next base: position 96,429 of record WSYH01000945.1, on the reverse strand, counting down.
CTTTCCGTACCTATCTCGCCTCTAGTACGTGACCCTCCCCCCTATAACTGTCCTTAGCTAATCTCTCTATTACAGGACCTCCCCTCCCCCTATAACTGTCCGGTCCTATCTCTCCTCTATTACACATGGACCCCTCCCCCTTAACTGGTCCCCTGTACCTATCTCTCCTCGATTACAGGGACCCCCTTCCCCTATAACTGTTCTGTACCTATCACTATCACATCCTCTATTCGGGACCCCTCCCCTTATAACTGTCCTGTACCTATCTCTCCCTCTATTTACAGGGACCCCTCCCCCTATACTGTCCTGTACTATCTGTCTATTACAGGGACCCCTCCCCCTATAACGTCCTGGACCTATCCTCCTCTATTACCGGGACCCTCCCCTATCACTGTCCCTGTACCTATCTCTCCTCTATTCGGGACCCCTCCCCCAATAACTGGTCCTGTACCTATCTCCCTCGTATTTCAGGGAACCCGCTCCTCCCCCTATAACTGTCCTGTACCTATCTCTCCTCTTTACAGGGAACCCCTCCCCCTATAACTTCCTGTAACCTATCTCTTCCTCTTTACAGGTACCCCGTCCCCCTATAACTGTCCTGTACCTATCTCTCCTCTATTACATTGACCCCCTCCCCCTATAACTGTCCTGTACCTAACGGTCTCTATACAGGGACCCGACCCCCCCCCTAGAACTGTCCGGACCTACTCACCCCACCGCGAGGACAGGGACCCCTCCCCCGAGAACTGGCCTGTACCTATCGCCTCCGCTAGTACAGGACCCGGCCCCGAGAACTGCCTGGACCTATCGCGCCCCGAGTACAGGGAACCCCTCCCCGAGACGGTCCCGGTACCGGCGCTCCTCTAGTACGGGACCCCCCCCCGATAAAGGGCCGGGACCTAGCTCGCGCCGCGAGGACAGGGACCCCGCCCCCGATAACGCTTCGGGACCATCTCTCCGCTAGGCAGGGACCCCGCCCCGAGAACGGGCCCTGCACCCAGCGCGCCGCGAGGACAGGGACCCCTCCCCCCTATAACTGTCCCGGTCCTATCGCTCCGCGATTACAGGGACCCCCTCCCCCTATACGGTCCCTTCCCTAGCTCTCCTTATGACAGGACCCCTCCCCATACTCCTGGAACCTATCACTCCTCTAATTACAGGGACCCCTCCCCTTATAACTGTCCTGTAACCTATCCCTCCCTATTACAGGGAGACCCCTCCCCCCCTATAACTGTGGGTCCTGTACCTATCTCTCCTCTATACAGTCCCCTCGCCCTATACTGTCCTGTACCTCCTATCTTCGCTCTATACAGCCCCTCACCTATAAACTGTCCTGTACCTATCTCCTATTAACAGGAACCCTCCCCCTATAACTGTCCTGTACTTATCTCTCTCTATTACCGGGACCTCCCGCTAATACTGTCCTGTACCTATCTCTCCTCTATTACAGGGACCCTCCCCCTATAACTAACTGTCCGGTACCTATTCTCCTCTTATTACAGGGGGGCCCCTTCCCTAATAACTGTCCTGTCCTATCCCTCCTCTAGTACAAGGGACCCCTCCCCCTATACTGTCCTGTACCTATCTCTCCTCTCTGACAGGGACCCCCCCCCTTATAACTGTCCCTGTTACCTATCTCTCCTCTATTACAGGGACCCCCTCCCCCTATCACTGTCCTGACCTTCTCTTCTCTATTACAGGGACCCTCCCCCTATACCGGTCCTGTACCTATCTCTCCTCTATTACAGGGACCCGTCCTCCCCTTTAAAAACCTGGTATAACTGGTCCCCTGTACCTATCTCTTCTCTATTACAGGGGGGTCCCCTCACCCCTATAACTGTCCCCTGTACCTTATCTCTCCTCTATTACAGGGACCCCCAATCCTATAACTGGTCCTGTACCTATCTCTCTATACAGGGACCCCCCTCCCCCCTATAACTGTCCAGTACCTATCCTCTCCCTATTACAGGGACCCCCCCCCCTATTTTCTGTCCTGTACCTATCTCTTTCTCTATTACAGGGCCCCTCCCCCTATAACTGTCCCTGTACCTTATCTCTCCTCTATTTACGGGACCCTTCCCTATAAACTGTCCTGTACCTATATCTCCCCTATTACAGGGACCCCTCCCCTATAACTGTTTTGTACCTATCTCTCCTCTATTACCGGGACCCCTCCTACAGGGACCCCCTCCCCCTATAACTTTCCTTACCCTATCTCTCCTCTATTACAGGGACCCTTCCCCTATAACTGTCCTTCCTATCTCCCCTATTACAGGGACCCCTCCCCTTTAACTGTCCTGACCTTTCTCCTCTATTACAGGGACCCCTCCCCTATACTGGCCAGTACCTATCCTCCTCTATTACATGGACCCTCCCCCTATATCTGTCCTGTACCTATCTCTTCTCTTTACATGACCCCTCCCCCTATAACTGTCCTGTCCCATCTCTCCCTATACGGACCCCTCCCCCTATACTGCCTGAACCTATCTCTCCTCTATTACAGGGACCCCTCCCCCATATAACGTCCTGTACCGATCCTCTCGCTCCTATTATAAAAAATAAAAATAATAACGGGGACCCCTCCCCCTATAAATGTCTCTGGTACCTATCGCCCCCTCTATTCAGGGACAAAACCTCCCCCTATACTGTCCTTACCTATCTCTCCTCGATTCCATGGACCCTCCCCCTATAACTGTCCGGTACCTATCTCTCCTCTATTACAGGACCCTCCTCCCTATAACTTCCTGTACCTATCTATCCACTATTACAGGGAACCCCTCCCCATAACTGTTTTGTAGCCTATCTCTCCTCTATTACAGGGACCCCTTCCCCCTATAACTGTCTCTGTACCTATCTCTCCTCTATACAGGGACCCTTCCCCCTATAACTGTCCTGGACCTATCTTCCTCTCTCCCCTATTACAGGGACCCCCTCCCCTATAACTGTCCCCTGTACCTATCTCTCCTCTATTACAGGACCCCTCCCCCATAACGTCCTTTACCTATCTCTCCTCTATTACAGGCCCCTCCTCCCCCTATAACTTTCCTTACCTATCTCTTTCCTCTAATTACAGGGACCCTCCCCTATAACTGTCTGTACCTAGCTCTCTATTACAGGGACCCCTCCCCCTATACCTGTCCTGTACCTTCTCTCCTTGCTATTACAGTGACCCCTCCCCTATAACTGTCCTGTACCTATCTCTCTCTAATTACAGGGACACCCGCCCCTATAACTGTCCTGTACCTATCCCTCCTCTATTACAGGGAGGGACCCCTCCCCTATAACACTGTCCTGTACCTATCTCTCCCTCTAATTCAGGGACCCCTCCCCCTATAACTGTCCTGTACCTATCTCTCTATTACAGGGACCCCTCCTACCTATAACTGTCTTTACCTATCTCTTCCTCTATTACAGGGACCCCCCTACCCCTATAACTTGTCCTGTTACCCACCTCTCCTCTATTAACAGGGACCCACCCCTATAACTGTCCGTACCTATTCTCCTCTATTACAGGGACCCCCTCCCCCGATACCTGTCCTGTACCCACCTCTCCTCTATTACGGGACCCCTCCCCTATAACGTACCTGTACCTATCTCTCCCCCTCTATTACAGGGACCCCCCTCCCCCTAATACTTCCCTGTAACCTATCTCCTCTATTACAGGCCCAACCTCCCCTATAACTGTCCTTTACCTATCCTCCTCTATTACAGGGACCCCTCCCCTATAACTGTCCTGTACCTATCCTTCTCCTCTATACAGGGAACCCCTCCCCATATAATAACTGTCCTGTACCTATCACTCCCTCTATTACAGGACCCCCTCCCTATAACGTCTGTACCTATCCCTCCTCTATTACAGGGACCCCTCCCCTATAACTGTCCTGTACCTATTCTCCTCTATTACAAGGGTCCCCTCCACCCTAAAGCTGTCTCTGTACCTATCTCTCCTCTATTACAGGGCCCCCTCCCCCTATAACTGTCCCTTTACCTATATCTCTATTACAGGTAACCCTCCCCTATAACTGTCCTTACTTATCCTCTCCTCTTTACAGGACCCCTCCCCTATACGTCCTGTACCTATCTCCTTCTCTATTACAGGGACACCCCCTCCCCCTATAACGCCTGTTACCTATCTCTTCCTCTATTACAGGGACCCCTCCCTATAACTGGCCTGTAACCTATCTCTTCGCTATTACAGGGTCCCCTCGCCCCTATAACTGGTCCTGTAACCTATCTCTCCATCTCTCCTCTATTACAGGGACCCCTCACCTATAAACTGTCCTGTACCTATCTCTCTATTACGGGACCCCTCCCCCATAACTGTCCCAGTACCTATGTATATATGGGTGTATAAAGCTATATAAGAGGATATGTGGGTGTATATAAGGGTGTATGGGGTTGTATAAAGGAATGCAGGGGCACACATGGGTGTGTACCAGAGAGTATACAGGTATTTTGGGGTAACTCGGGTGTGACTCACCCTCCAGGCTCAGGTTAGTACCCTCGTTTCCCAGCTTCTGGTAGACGTACTCCATAAAGAATTCGGGGGGTGGGAGGAGGGTCAGGCACCCCCCCTCCAACACTACGGCCAGCACAACCCCTGTGACCTCCGGGGTCACATGAGCGGGATCAGAGGTCATGTTTAAGATGTCCTGAGCATTGAGGCAGGGCTGGGGCAAGAGAAAAAGAGACAGCACACACTGACCCTCTGTCTAAAGAGACCGCTCACACTGACCCTCTGCCTAAAGAGACAGCTCACACTGACCCTCTGTCTAAAGAGACAGCTCACACAGATGGTCTGTCTAAAGAGACAGCTCACACTGACCCTCTGTCTAAAGAGACCGCTCACACTGACCCTCTGTCTAAAGAGACAGCTCACATGACCCTCTGTCTAAAGAGAGCTGTCCTTGGGGCGCGGGGTCTCAGGGCGCTATACTGTGACCGCTGTCCTTGGGGCGCGGGGTCTCAGGGCGCTATACTGTGACCGCTGTCCTTGGGGCTCGGAGTCTCAGGGTGCTATACTGTGACTGCTGTCCTTGGGGCGCGGGGTCTCAGGGCGCTATACTGTGACCGCTGTCCTTGGGGCGCGGGGTCTCAGGGCACTACACTGTGACCGCTGTCCTTGGGGCGCGGGGTCTCAGGGCGCTATACTGTGACCGCTGTCCTTGGGGCGTGGAGTCTCAGGGCACTATACTGTGACCACTGTCCTTGGGGCGCGGGGTCTCAGGGCGCCATACTGTGACCGCTGTCCTTGGGGCGCGGGGTCTCAGGGGGGGCCTTCTCACCGGCCCGGTGTGAAGGTGTTATGAATGGGCATTTCTCACGCACGGTGTTATGGCCTTCTCATGGCCCAGTGTTACATGGGGGCTATTCTCGACGGCACCGGTGTTTATGGCCATTCTCATGGCACCGGGTTAATGGGCTTATCTCAGCACCGGTGTTAAGGGCCATTCTCATGGCACCGGTGTGAAGGTGCTATCTCACGGCACGGGTTAATGGGCTATTTCTCATTGGCCCAGGTGTTTAATGGGCTACCTCCGACACCGTGTTAATGGCTACTCTCACACACCGTGTTTATGGCTTTCCTCCACGGCACCGGTGTTACTGGCGCTCTCACACGCCCGGTTTCTTGGGCTATTCTCATTCCTCACGCACCGGGTGTTAAGTGCTACTCTCACGGCACCGGTGTTATTGCTATTCTCACGGTCACCGGTGTTAATGGGCTACTCTTCAACGGCACCGTGTTATGGTCTATTCCCAGGCACCGGTGTTAATTTGCTACTCTCACGCACCGGTTTTATGGGCTATCGCACGGCACCGTGTTAATGGGCTTCTCTCACGGCACCGGTGTTATTGGCTACGCTCACGGCAGCCGGGTGTTAATTTGCTACTCTCACCCTCACGGCACCGGTTTAATGGCTACTCTCACACGGCACCGGTGTTAATGGCTACTCCTCTTCAGGCTCGGTGTTTGTGGGCTACGCTCCAGCGCCGTGTTGATGGTCTACTCTCACGGCACCGGTGTTTTAATTGGGCTTCTCTCAGCACCCGGTGTGAATGGGCTCTTCTCACGCACCAGGTTTTAATGGCGTTCTCCTCAAACGGCACCGGGTGTTAATGGCTATTCTCACGGCACCGGTGTTACTGGGCCAGTCTCACGGCACCGGTGTTTAAATTGGCTTCTTCTCACGCAAACCGGTGTTAATGGGCCATTCTTAACTACACCGTTGTAAATGGCTACTCTCACGGCACCGTTACTTAGCTGGGCTACTCATCACGCAACCGGTGTTAATGTCTACTCCACGGCACCTGTGTTAATGGTCCATGTCCTCACACACACGTGTTAATTGGGGCTTCTCTCACTGCACCGGTTTATGGCTACTTACTCTCACACACCGGGTGTTTTAATGGGCCATTCCTCACGGCACCGTGTTAATGGGCCTTCTCACACACCGGTGTTAATTGGGATTATTGGCTAACTCTCACGTCACCGGTTTTAATGCGTCGCTCACGGCACCCGATTTAATGGCTACTCTTCCCGGCACCGTGTTTAATGCTTCTTCTCTCACGCACCGGTGTTAATTGGTCTTTCTCACGACACCAGTTGTTTTGTGGCTAACGCGTCCTCCACGTAGCCGGTGGTTAATGGGGGGCCATTCTCCACGGCAAGCCCTGTGTGAATGGGCTATTTCTCACGACACCGGTGGTGTTATTGGGCCTATTCTCACGTCACCGTTGTTAATGGCTACTCTCATGGCACCGTGTTTCAGTTGCATTCTCACGCACCGGATGTTTATTGGGCCGATTCTCACGGCAACCGTTGTTAATGGGCTACTCTCAACCGGCAACCGGTGTTAATAGGCTATTCCTCAAGCGCACCGGTGTTAATCGGATTGTCCTTTCCAGACAACCGGTGTTATTGGCTGTTCTCACCACGCACCGTTGTTAATGGGCTCTCTCATGGCATGGCAACCGGTGTTAATGGGCCTACTCTCATGCACCGGTGTTAATGGGCTATCCACGTAACCGCTGTTAATTGTGGCGACTCTCACGGACCGGTGTTTAAAATGGGCCATTCTCACACAACCGGGTTCAATGTGTGCTACTCTCACACGTCACCTGGTGTTAATGGGTATTCTCACGACACCGGTGTTACTGGGTACTCTCACTGCAACCGGGGTTAATGGGCTATGTTCACGGCACGGTGTTATGGGCCATTCTCACACACCCTGGTGTTATGGGCTATTCTCATGGCCAACCGGTTGTTAATGGGCTACTCTCATGGCACCGTTGTTATGGCTACTCTCATCACGGCACCGTGGTTTTATGGCCATTATCACACACCCGGTGTTAATGGGCTACCTCATGGCACCCGGTGTTAATGGGCCATTCTCACGCAGCCGGTGTTAGGGGCTATTCTCCACGTCAACCGGTGTTTAATGGGCTATTCCACGCCCCGGTGTGTAGGGTGGGCTATTCCTCACGGCCCGGTGTTTAATGGGCTATTCTCACCACCGGTGTTACTGTGCCATTCTCCACGACACCGGGGTTATTGGGCGATTCCTCCAACGCCCAACCGTTGTTATGGGCTGACTCTCATGGGCACCGGTGGTTAATGGCTACGCTCGACGGCACCGGTGTTAATGGGCTACTCTCACGCACGTGTTTAATGGTCTCCTCTCACGTCAACCGTTGTTAATGGGGGGCCTGCCTACTCTCAATGGCACCCACCTTGTTAATGGGAAAGAGGAGGGGGGGGGGGTGAGGGGGGAATTTGACGCGGAGCGGTTAGATGTAGGAGGAGAGGCGGAGTGGATGGGTGGGCGGGGAGGAGATGACAATTGTGAAACATGGAGTTGAGATTGTGAGGAAATGAGAAGAATGTGATTCGTGGGGGAGGTAAATAGGGGGGGATGGAGGGAGCTATTCTCATGGCACCGGTGTTCAGGGCTACTTCATGCACCGGTTTTAATGGCATTCAATCTCTTTCTTCATGGCACCGGTGTTAATGGGTTATTCTCACGGCACCGGTGTTAATGGGTTACTTTCACAGCACCGGTGTTAATGGGCTACTCTCACGACACCGGTGTTAATGTGCTACTCTCACGGCACCTCCTCTCACGCAACCGGGTGTTAAGGGTTCACTTTGCAACCAGCACCGTGTTTTTAATGGCTACTTTCATCACCACGGCAACGTGTTAATGGGTTAACTTCATGGACTGGGTTATGGCCATTCTCACATCACCGTGGTTAAGGGCTACTTTCACACAATCTGCAACGGTGTTAATGGGTTACTTTCTGGCACTGGGGTTCATTGTGCTATTCTCACGGCAACCGGTTGTTAATTGTGCTACTCTCACTGCCCCGGTGTTAAAGGCCATTCTCACGACAACCGTTGTTAAGGGGCTACTCTCACGCAGCGCCAACCGGTGTTAATGGGCTACTCCTCAACGCGACCGGTTTAATGGCTGATACTCTCACTGCCCGTTGTTAGTGGGGCTTACTCTCCCTGGCACCGGTTTTTGGGGGGTTTTTAATGGGCTATTCTCATGGCACCGTTGTATATGGGCTAAACCTCATGGCACCGGTTTTATGGCTGATTCCTCATGGCACCGTGTTAATGGGCTTTTCCTCACGGCACCGTTGTTAATGGTTACTTTCACAGCACCCACGCGGTGTTAATGGGCTACTCCTCAAGGCACCGTGTTAATGGGTTTACTTTCATCACGCAACCGGTGTTAATGGGCTACTTTCACGGCAACGGTGTTAATGGATTACTTTCATGGCACTGGGGTTAATGGGCCATTCTCACAGCACCGGTGTTAATGGGCTACTTTCACGGCAACGGTGTTAATGGGTTACTTTCATGGCACTGGGGTTAATTGTTGCATTTCACGGCACCGGTGTTAATATTTCTTCTCTCCACGCACCCGTGGTTAATCCATGGGCCATTCTCACGACACCGGTGTACGGGCTATTCTCACGGCACCGTTGTTGAATGGGCCTTCTCACGGTACACGGGTTAATGGTGCTATTCTCTTACAGACGGCAGCCGGTTAATGGGCTAGTCTCACGGCAAACCGGTGGTTAAGGGGTCTTCTCACGGCAACCAAAGTTGGTTTTGTGATTGGTGAAAAGGTTTCTAACTGTAAGTTAAACAGGTATAATACTGTATACCCAATGATAATCCAACCCCGTATAACACCCAGATCTCTAACCTCTAATGTCTTAGAATTATGATAGGGGAAACCATAGGATATAAATATATGAAAACTGCACGACTTGGGAAGGCCCACTATCTGATAAAATAGTGGACAAGTTTGAACCCATGTCGGATAGAATTTTTAGAAATGGTAATAGGTACGTGGGTGATATGTTCCTGAAACGTCCAGCCCGTATCGTGCTATATACAGTATATGCTGTGTTTAGAATCCAAACGGGAAACATAAATAGCCCCACAGGAATTACCAATCCAATGTAACACTGTCATGAACAAAGTGGGGCGCTGTGGGGCACACACTAAAAGTCACACTAAAAGTACACACTAAACGACACACTAAAAGTACAACCAAAGTACAACACGAACGTAAAACACTAAAAGCACACACTAAATCACCCCTAAAAGGCACACAACTAAAAGCACACACTAAAAGCACACCTAACGCACACACTAAAGCCCACACTAAACACACCCGAAAGCACACACTAAAAGCACACACTAAAAGCACAACACTAAAAGTACACACTAAAAGTACACACTAAAAACAAAAATAACAAGGGGAACTTTGCTGTGAGTTCCTGATGCTGCGTATCCTGGGCGCAGAACCTCTCAGTGAAGCGATAGCTAGATCAGCGACTCTGTGACAAGCCCCACCGGGGTGAAACGCGTTAGAGCGCACAGGGGGCTCTCTCCCTCTTTGTATCTGATTTAAGGCAGGTTTTAGCGCAGTCCAGCCTCAGCGTCTTTTTGCTGAGCAGCGCCCGCTGATCCACTTCCTTCACTGAGAGGATCTGCGTCTATTTACCCCAAACAGCCCGGCGCACGCTTGTCCGACGGATCACAGCACCAATCGGTAGTGGACTCCTCATGTATTATTCTATTGTTCTCTCCACTACCCCAGGGAAGTGGGCCACAGAGCGGGATACACATATAGAGGGTCCGTTCCCGCTAGGTATTCCCACACTGGGGGGTTAAGTCGGAGCCTTTCGCTTGCATAATATGTCTACCCTACTACACCTCTACTTCCTTATTGCCCTGATCGGTTTGGCATCTTTATAAACTTATATTCCTGATTGTTATCCGCTCAGCACAGTTAGCTTGAGGGGGCTCATCCCTCCCAACATGTGTGCTCTGCTGTGTATCCTGTAATGAGGGCGGTGCGGCAGAGCGCTCTGCTGTGTATCCTGTAATGAGGGCGGTGCCGGCAAGCGCTCTGCTGCGTGTCCTGTAATTAGGCGGTCGGCAGAGCGGCTCTGCTGCGTGTCCTGTATGGGGCGGTGCGCCAGAGCCGCTCGGAAGCTTCTCTATGTCCTCCTATTGGTGCCTGGAGTGGGACCTGCTCATGGAGACGATGTATTTGCAACTGCTGTACTGCTCCTTCCGCTGCGTTCATCCCCTGGGCCGGTGCCTCAGGGGGTGTCCTGCACCGTCGGAGGGTAGATGTATAGCTGCTGTACTGCTCCTTCCGCTGCGTTCATCCCCTGGGCCGGTGCCTCAGGGGGTGTCCTGCACCGTCGGAGGGTAGATGTATAGCTGCTGTACGCTCCTTCCGCTGCGTCATACCCCTGGGGGCCGTGCCTCAGGGGTTCCTGCAACCGTCGAGGGTAGATTATAGCTGCTGTACTCCCTCCTTCGCGGCGTCTCCCCTGGTCCGGTGCCTCAGGGGGTGTCCTGCCCCGTCGAGGGTAGATGTATAGCTGCTGTATCTGTGTATCCTGTATGAGGGCGGTGGCGGCAGACGCTCTGCTGTGTGTCCCTGTAATGAGGGTGGGTGCGGCAGAGCGCTCTGCTGTGTACCTGTAATGATGGCGTGCGGCAAGAGCGCTCTGCTGGCGTGTCCTGTATGAGGGCGTGCGCAGAGCGCTCTGCTGTGTATCCTGTAATGAGGGTGGTGCGGCAGAGCGCTCTGCTGCGTGTCCTGTAAATGAGGGCGGTGCGCAGAGCGCTCTGCGGGTGTCCTTAATGAGGGTGGTGCGGCAGAGTGCTTCTGCTGCGTATCCTGTAATAGGTGGTGCGGCAGGTGTCTGCTGCGTAGCCTTTAATGAGGGGTGTGCTGCACTAGCGACTCTGCTGACCGTATCCTTAAGGAGGGTGTTGCGTCAGATCGCTCGGCTGCTTGTCCTGGTAAATAGGGTGTGCGGCAAGCGCTTTGCCTGCGTGTCCTGTAATGAGGGCTGTGCGGGCAGAGCGCTCGTGCTGGGTGTCCTGTAATGATGGTGTGCGGCAGAGCGCTCGCTGTGTCTCCCTGATAATTAGTCGGGCCGGCAGAGCGCTCTGCTGCGTATCACTGTATGAGGGCGCGCGGCAGATCGCTCTGCTGCGTATCCTGTAATGAGGTGGTGCGCAGAGCGCTCTCTGCGTATCCTTAATGAGGGCGGCGCGGCAAGCGCTCTCTCGTATCCTGTATGAGGGGGTGCGGCAGAGCGCTCGCTGCGTATCCTGTAATGAGGTGGTGCGGCAGAGCGCTTCTGCTGCGTATCCTGTAATAGGGGTGGTGGCGGCTAGCGCTCTGCTGCGTTCCTCCTTTAATGAGGTGGTGCGGCAGAGCGCTCTGCTGCGTATCCTGTAATGAGGATGGTGCGGCAGAGCGGCTCTGCTGCGTATCCTGTTATGAGGACGGTGCGTTCAGAGCGCTTCTGCTGCGTATCCTGTAATGAGGCTGCGGCAGAGCGCGCTGCTGTTTACCTGTAATGAGGGTGTGCGGCGAGCGCTCGCTGCGTGTCCTGTAATGAGGGCGTTCGGCAGAGCGCTCTGCTGCGTGTCCTGTAATGAGGGCGGTGCGGCAGAGCGCTCTGGCGGCTATCCTGTATGAGGCGGTGCGGCAGCGCTCTGCTGCGTATCCTGTAATGAGACGGTGCGCAGAAGCGCATTCTGCTTCGTATCCTGTAATGAGGAGGGCGGTGCGGCAGAGCGCTCTGCTGCGTATCCTGTATGAGGGTGGTGCGGCAGAGCGCTCTGCTGCGTATCCTGTAATGAGGTGTTGGACGGCCGAGCGCCTCTGCTGCGTAGCCTGTATGAGGATGTGCTGCAGAGGGCGCTCTGCTGCGTATCCTTTAATGAGGAACGGTGCGGCAGAGCGCTCGCTGCTTAATCCTGTATGAGGGCGGTGCGCAAGGCGCTCTGCTGCTATCCTGTAATGAGGTGTTCGGCAGAGCGCTATGGCTGCTTGTCTGTAATGAGGGCGTGCGTCAGAGCGCTCTGCTTCGTGTCCTGTAATGAGGCGGTGCGGCAAGCGCTCTGCTGCGTGTCTGTAATGAGGGCGGTGGGCAGAGCGCTCTGCGGTGTTCCTGTAATGAGGACGGTGGCAAGCGCTCTGCTGCGTATCCGTAATGAGGGTGGGTCGGCAGAGCGCGCTTGGCCCTTTTTTGGCGTGTCCTTTAATGAGGCGGTGGCGGAGGCGCTCTGCTGCGTGTCCTGTCAATGAGGCGGTGCGGGCAGAGCCTCTCTGCGCGTGTCTACTGATGCGGTGCGGCAGAGACGCTCTGCTGTGTATCCTGTAATAGATGGTGCGCAGAGCGCTCTGCTGCGTGTCCTGTAATGAGGGCGGTGCGGCAGAGCGCTCTGCTGTGTATCCTGTAATGAGGGCGGGGCGGCGAGCCGCTCTGCTGGCTTGTCTGTCAATGAGGGTGGTGCGGCAGAGCGCTCTGCTGCGTATCCTTTAAGTAGGGGTGGGTGCGGCAGAGCGCTCTGCTGCGTGTCCTGTAATGAGGGGCTTTGCGGCAAGCGCTCTGCTGCGTGTCCTTTTAAGAGGGCTGTGCGGCAGAGCGCTCTGCTGGCGTATCTTCCGGTAATGAGGGCGGTGCGGCAGAGCGCTCTGCTGCGTATCCTGTAATGAGGGCGGTGCGGCAGAGCGCTCTGCTGCGTGTCCTGTAATGAGGGCGGTGCGGCAGAGCGCTCTGCTGCGTGTCCTGTAATGAGGGCGGTGCGGCAGAGCGCTTCTGGAAGCTTTCTCTACATTTCCTCCGTGGTGCCTGGAGTGGGACCGTGCTCATGAGACGATTATTTGCAACTGCTGTACGCTCCTCCGCTGCGTTCATTCCCCTGGCCGTGTTGCCCCTCGGGTTCCTGCACCGGTCGGGATAATCTATACTCTGTCTGTACCAGCTCTTCCCGCTGAGTTCACATGCCCCCTTGGCGGTCCGTGCCTCAGTGCGTGGCCTGCCACGATCTGGGGAGGTAGATGTTATAGTCTGCCTGTACTCGCGTCCTCTCCGCTGCGTTCGTATGCAGTGCCCCCTGGCCGTGTCGTCAGGGGGCTGTCCTCTGCACCATCGGAGGGTAGATGTATCGGCTGCTGTAACTCTCCTTCTCCGCTCGTTCCATGCCTGGCGGTGCCTCAGGGGGTGCTCCTGCACGTCCGAGGAGTAGATGTATAGCTGCTGTACTAACCTCCTTCTGCGCGTCATCTGTCCCTGGGCCGTGCCCCTAGGGGGTTCCTCACTCGTCGGAGGTCAGATGTAAGACTGCTCGTACTCCTCCTTCCCGCTGCGTCCATCACCCTGGCGCCGTGTCCCTCAGAGCGGTGTCCTGCACCGTCGAGGGTTAGATGTAGCTGCTGTACTCCCTCCTTCTGCGCGTTCAAGTTCTCCCTGGCCTGTGCCCTCAGGGGTGTCCGTGCCCGTGGGGGGTAAGCTATGTATACATCTCTGTAGACTCCTCCTTCATCGGCGATCCGTCCCCTGGGCTGGTGCCTCATGGTGTCCTGCACCGGGGGGGGTAGACTGTTATAGCTGCTGTGTACCCCCTTCTGCCGTTTCGTTCACCCCTGGGCCGGGTCCCTCAGGGAGTGTCCTGCTCGTGGGGGTGCTAGTGGTAGCTGCGTAACTCTCCTCCTTCTGCGCGTTCTCTCCCCTGGGCTGGGTGCTCAGGGGTGTCCTGCACCGTCCGATCTGGTAGATGTTATGCATCTCGCTCCTTTATAGTCTCAATATCCCGTCCTCGCTTTGCACCCGGAAGTACATCCTAGGGTATCTGCCCGCCTGCTGCAATCGTAGAGATATACGCCTTGATACGAGAGTCCTGTCTCTCGGGGACACCGAGAGTCTGTCTCCTCTCGGGAACTGAGAGTGTGTCTCCTCGGAGGACACGAGAGTACTGATCTTCTCCTCGGGACCACGAGAGTCTGTCTCCCGGGACTAATACAGTGCAGTAACCTTACTCGTTAAAATAAAAATCCCGCCCGGTTCAAACATGAAGTATCGCTTGGCTATTGTTACCAATTTAAGTGAACCTGGGCAGGAACCGGCTAATCCTACAGCCTCGCAATCCAACGCTTTTCGGCCTGTACTCCTGCGCCTTCATCAGGGGTTATACTCCAGGCATGCTTAGTCCCTTGGAATTGTACCCACTGGAGAAGACGGTCCTCCATTCTAACTGATTAATCAATTAGTCTAAGCTCATCGTCACCTGTGTGTGATTGTACCAGGGGCTCCTCATGAGCACAAACGGGACGGCTCTGGCCCTCGTGTACATATTCATGTCCATACTGACATAATTTATTTTAATCCCCTGTGAAATAGAATACACTAAAGAAATGAAACATTAGAAGTATACATAAAATATAATAAAATTCATTAACTAAATGTCTATTAACATGCAACTATAACTATAAACAACGTATGTACCGTATTAGTAAAATGCTTATACATGCCAATCCCTATCAACTATAAACATATAGAAACGCTTAAAAGGTGACATCGTCCAAGAGATCGGATGTGGAGGTAGGGAGCGTGTGCGGGTGGCAGCTGTAACATCGAGGGAGAGAGTAGGGGGACAAGCGAGTAAGAATAGGTGGAGGAGGGCTGCGAGTGTGTTAAGGGAAGGAGGGGTGAAAAAAAAGGAGGAGAGAGCATTTGGCGGACGTCGAGGAGATGAGGTTAAACGGAGGGTAAAGATAAAGGATGAGGGGATCCCAGAGGTTAGATGGAGAGTTGAAATATAGGGATGGGAAAAAAGTGAAGAATAGGGGGCAGGAGGAGGTGGATAGTGGGCTGCGAAGAATAAGCTGAAGAGTGTCGAGAATGTGCAGTCTGGTTGACGAATAAGCGAGGTGATTGATAGAGGCTTGACGGAAGGTGAGTGGGGAGGAGCGGGCCGTGAGAGTCAAAGGGGTATGAGGGAGGAAAGAGTGAGTAAGATAAGATCTGATAAAGGAGGCAAAGGAGGATGGTCGTGGAAGTAAGGGGTGATGGCAGGGACGGTGAGGGGGAACAGAGAGTGGGACTTAGATATGGAAGGGGGGAAGGGTTGAGAAAAAGGGAGGAGAGCGAAGTAGGTGGCGCTAAGGGGAGAGTAGAGAGGGACGGGGGGGTGACATGGGAAAAAGATGGTTGTGTGGCGCGAAGGGTGGGAAGGGTGGAGAACGAGGAACGGAGAGGAGGGGAGGTCAAGTGGGGAAGTAGGACGCGGGGGCAAATAAGGGGGGAGATGATGGGGCGATGTGGGAGAAAATAAGACGTGCATTACAGTCATGCAGCTGGTACAGGTAACGAAGTGGCGGAGGATGTGGGAAGGGAAGAATAGGGGGGCGCGGAGTGATAAGAGAGGAGTATTGCGGAGCGGTGGAGGCAAGAGAGTATGCCGGTGGAGGTAAAGAAGGCGGGAAGGGAGAAAGTGTGAGGGATGATGGAAACTGAAGCGAGGGGTGTTGTAGGGGAAGTGTAGAAAGGAGGAGGAGAAGCAGGGGGTGCGGGGGGAAATAAGAATCGGCTACGGAAAAAAGTGGGGGCGTGGATGGGTCTAACCTATAAAAGCAGGAGTTCAGCGCAGAAAGGAACAGGGCTGAGAGGCGGGTGAGAGAACGTAGCGGGAGGATGTTTAGCCGGGGGATTCGAGACGGCAAGGATACAGGAGTGGATGTGATAAGGTGGTGAAAGGAAGGAGGGAGGGAAAATTAATTAGAGGAGGCAGAGAGGGGATGGGAGAGAGGTAGTGTGGAGCCGGGAAGGAGTGTGGGAGAAAGAGTAGGAGGAGAGGGCGAAGGAATGTTAGGAGGTAGGAGGAAAAAAGGAGGGGAGGGTGAGACAAGAGCGGGGCGGAGGGAGCCAAGGAGGGAACGAAGGGTATTAATAATAGGGCGGGGCAGCAAACGAAGAGGGGAAAGGGAGGAGACAGGGAGAGGGTAAAACGTGTGGAATAAGAGAGAAAGGGCTGAGGGATTGGGGAAGCGGAGGGTAGATGGAACAGAGAGGGGATAAGAGGTAGGGAGAAATGAGGGGGATTTGGGTGGGAGGAGACGGGGGGGAAGGAAAGGGAGAAGTGGGGGGAGAGGGAACGCCAGGGATAGGAGTGGGGATATAGGAAGAAGTAGAGTTAAGGGTAGCGGAAGTAGAGTGAAGGGTGAGGGAGTGAGTAAAGAGAGAGGTTGGGAGGGAGGGAGGTCGAAAATTGAGGCGGGCAGGGGGACAAAAACGACTAAGGATGAAGAAGGAGGAACAAGGGAGGTCTAGAGGATGGGGGGGGGGGAGGGGAAAGGCGAGGTGGGGGGGAAAAGGAAGGGAGGCAAGGGCGAGAAGGAAGGAAGGTAAAGACAGAGAAGAGGAGAGTAGCAAACGCGTAAACGTGAAAGATATACGACGAGTGGAGAGTGTAGGGGAAGGGACGATGGGAAGAAGGGAGGGGGACAGGGGTGTAGGAGGGGGAAGTGTGAGGGGCGGGTAGGAGGGTATGTGATGGTGTAGGGAGATGAGAGGGAAAGAATAGGGAAAACTGTGGAGAGAGGGATGGGGGGTATTGGACTGAATAGTCGGGGACCGCTAGGGGGAGGGCGTGGACGACGGCAGGAGAACCGGGAGAAACGCAATGGGTCGGTAAGGATTAGGGGCGGAGGTGGGGGAAATGGAAGGTCGAGTAAGAAAAGGGGAGGAAATGACATTAAGATATGGGAGGCATCGGTAGAAGAGAGTAGGGAAGGCGGGAAGCAAGGGAAGAAAAGATCAGGAGTGGAGAAGTATAGAAGGAGAAGTGTAGCCCTGGAATAGGGGTGCATGGGACCACGGGTTAAAAAGAGTGTGAGAGGGGGGAGAGGGGAAGACAGTCCAGGGGGGGAGGTAGCAGAAAGGGGGTGCTGAGAGGGCTGATATAAGGCATACCAGTGAAGAAATGTGTAGATCGAGAGGGCAGTGGAGATAGAATTGGGAAGTAGTATGCAATGGTATGGGGGGGTTTGAGAAGTATGGGTAGGGTGGCTGGGAGGCATAGGGGGGGAGGGGGGGAGAAGGGTAGAGGGTGGGGGGGAGGAGTGGAGGGGGAGGTGAGTAGCAAAGAGAGCGGAAGGAGGGGGAACCAGAGGAAGGAGGGATGATGTGGTGGAGTGGGGCGAGGGGGCGGCCGCGATTCGTGCGGTCCCGTTCTACAGTTTCCAATGCTTATAACATCAGCACGAATAAACATAAACATACAGTATATACCACGTTACAGGTAAAATGATGTCATGCATGCCCCAGACGGGATGATTAATTTAATATTAGAACCCGAGGACAATACCGGAATGCCCTAATATGCTTTGTTGCAAAACGCTCAATACGGATATCCGTGCGCATTCATCGTGCCCTACGTCCTCTAAACAGCCTATTAGTAGGATTATTTTTAGATATCACTCTCTCTAGTAACCCGTTCTGATGCCTTAGAAGGCTGATTTAGCAAATATATGTTTAGAGTCTAGTACCTCTAACCCACACTCGAGAGGTTTCACATAATTGCTGGCTACACACAAAAATGATATATATAGTATAGATGTGAGCGACTGGATAATACGAGCTCCGCTCTTATTGCCACCATGACACTGGGGGTTAATTATATATTATGCTGTTACAAATATGACTAATCACTGAAATGGTCAGACGAACAATCAATTCCTCTTTTCAGCCCCGACCACGCCCCCCAACCCTCAATGTTTTGTAGTTTGGAATATCCCTGCGAGGGGTTCCCTCCGTCTCATGTATACAGGAATCTGCCCCCCCTGGCTGAGCCCATTGTAAATACTTTCATCTTCCTTTACTCTAACCGAAGTCCCCGCCTAATAGCGTCACAGATAGCGCCCTGAGACACCGCACCCCAAGGGCAGCGGTCACAGTATACCCCTGACCTACCCCGCGCCCAAGACCGCGTCACAGTAGAGCGCCCTGAGACCCCGCGCCCCAAGGACATCGGGTCACAGTATAGCGCCCTGAGACCCCACGCCCCCAAGGACAGCGGTTCCAGTATAAGTCCCTGAGACCCGCGCCCCACGGACAGGCGGTCACAGTATAGCGCCCTGATACCCACCGCCCCAAGGACAGCGGCCAGTATTTCCCCTGAACCCCGCGCCCCAATGACAGCGGTCACAGTATAGCGTGCCCTGAACCCCTCGCCCCAAGACAGGCGGTTCACAGTATAGGTCCCTGAGACCCCGCCCCCAAGGAACTTCGTCACTATAGTGCCCTGAACCCGCCGCCCCAATGGACCGGTCACAGTATAGGCCTAACCCCCCGCACCCCAGGACCAGCGTTCCACATATGGTGCCCTGAACAGCGCCCAAGGACCAAGCTGTCACAGTATAGCCCGCCCTGAGTACCGCCCCCCAGGACAGCGGCACAGTATAGCGCCCTGAGACCCCCCTCCCCAAGACCAGCGTCCACATGATAGCGCCCTGAGACCCAGCGCCCCGAGTACAAGCGGTCACAGTATAGCGCCATCTGAGCCCCCGCGCCCCAAGGAAGCAGGGTCACAGTATAGCGCCCTGAGACCGCCCCAGGACATCGGTCCAAGTATAGCTGCCTTAGCGCCCCAAGACATCGGTCACAGTATACGCCCTGAACCGCCCCAATGCAGCGGTCACAGTATAGTGCCCTTGAGACCCCTCGCCCCAAGGACAGCGGTCACAGCAATAGCGCCCTGAGACCCCCGCGCCCAGGACAGCGGTCACAGTATAGCGCCCTGAGACCGCGCCCAAGGAAGCGTCACAGTATAGCGCCCTGATACCCCGCCCCAGGACAGTCGTCACAGTATGGTCCCTGAGACCCCGCGCCCCAAGGAGCACGTCACGAGTATGTTCCCTGAGACCCCGGCCCCAAGGACACGTCACAGTATGGCCCTGAGACGCCGCCCCCAAGGACACGGTCACTATATAGCGCCCTGAGCGACCATCCTACCCCCAAGACAGCGGTCACATATAGCGCCCTGAGACCCCCGCCCCAAGACAGCGTTCACAGTAAGCGCCCTGAGACCCCGCACCCAAGGACAGCGGTCCAGTATAGCCCCTTGAACCCGCGCCCCAGGACAGCGGTCACAGTATACCCCTAGACCCCGCCCCCAAGGACGCGGTACAGTATAGTGCCCTGAGAGTACCCCATCTCCCAAGGTACAGCGGTCACAGTATAGCGTCCCTGAGACCCCGCCCCCAAGGACAGCGGTCCAGTATAGCGCCCTGAGACCCCGCGCCCCAGGACAGCGGTCACAGTATAGCCCCTGAGACGCTCCCAAGGACTCGTCACAGTATACGCCTAGACGCGCCCCAAGGTACAGCGTGTCACAGTATAGCCCTGGACCGCCCCAAGGACAGCGGTCACAGTGAGCTCTGAGACCGCCCCAAGGACAGCGGTCACAGTATAGCCCTGAGACCGCCCTCAGCCGAATGACAGCGTGTCACGTATAGTGCCCTGAGACCCCGCGCCCAAGGGACAGCGTCACGTAATTAGCGCCCTGAGACCCCGCCCCCAAGCACGGTCACAGTATTGCCCTGAGACCCCCGCCCCAAGACAGCGGTCACATATAGCGCCTGAACCCCCCCCCCAAGAACATCGGTCCCAGTATAGCGCCCTGAGACCCCGCGCCGCAAGAGACAAGCGGTCACAGTATAGTCGCCCTGAACCCCGCGCCCCAAGGACAGCGGTCACAGTATAGCCCCTGAGACCCCCCCCCGCGCCCACATAGGACAGGTCGTTCACAGAAAGCTGCCTCAGACCCCGCGCCCCAAGACAGCGTCACATAAGAGCGCCCTGAGACCCCGCGCCCCCATGACGCGTTCCACAGTATAGCCCTGAGACCCCGCTGCCCAAGGACAGCGGTCACAGTATAGCGCCCTGAAACCACCCGCTCCCCAAGGACAGCGTCACGTATAGCGCCCTGAGACCCCCGCCCCAAGGACAGCGGTCACAGTATAGTCCCTTGGACCCCTCGCCCCAAGACAGCGTCTCACATATAGTGTCCAGACTAGCCCCACCCCGCGCCCCAGGACAGCGTCAACGTATAGCGCCCTGAGACCCCGCGCCCCAATACAGCGGTCACGGTATATTGCCCTGTAGCACCGCCGCGCCCAAGGACATCGGTCACAGTATAGCTCCTTAGATACCGCCACCCAAAGGAAGCGGTCACAGTATAGCGCCCCTGAGACCCCCAAAGGACAGCGTCACAGTTAAGCCCCTGAGACCACCCCCCCCAAGACAGCGTCACAGTATAGCCCCTAGACCCCGGCCCCAAGGACGCGTCACAGTATAGCGCCCTGGACCCCGCGCCCCAAGGACAGCGGTCACAGTATAAGCGCCCTGAGACGCCCGCGCCCCAAGGACAGCGGTCACGTATAGCGCCCTGAGACCCCCGCGCCCCGAAGGACAGCGGTCACAGTATAGCGCCTGAGACCGCGCCCAAAACGCGGTCCGTATACGCCCTAGACCCCCACAAGGACAGCGGTCACATAAGTCCAGCCCCTGGAAGACCGGGCCGCGCCCCAAGGACAGCGGTCACATGTATAGCGCCCTGAGACCCCGCGCCCCAAGACAAGCGGTCACAGTATAGCCGCCCTGGACCCCACGCCCCAAACAAAGCGGGTCACAGTAGGGTCGCCCTGAGACCCGCGCCCCAAGGACAGGCGTCACAGTATAGGCCCTGAGACCCCGCGCCCCAAACAAGCGGTCACGTATAAGCGCCGTGACCCCGCCCCAAACAGCGGTCACAGTATAGCGCCCTGAGACCCCGCGCCCCAAGGACAGGCGGTCACAGTATAGCGCCCTGAGACCCCCGCGCCCCAAGACAGCGGTCACAGTATAGCGCCCTGAGACCCCCGCGCCCAAGGACAGCGGTCACAGTATAGTCGCCCTGAGACCCCACCCCCAAGGACAGCGGTCACTATAGGCCCTGAGACCCCGCACCAAGACACGGGTCACTATAAGCTCCCTGAGACCCGCCCCTCACACAGCGGTCCACAGTATGCGCCCTGAACCCCGCCCCAAGCCAGCGGTCAGCATTATAGCCCGAGACCCCGCGCCCAAAAAAAAAAAAAACAAGGACAGCGGTCACAGTATACGCCCTGGACCCGCGCCCCAAGGACAGCGGTCACGTATACGCCGCCCTAGACCCCGCGCCCCAAGACAGCGGTCACAGTATAGCGCCCTGAACCCCCGCGCCCCAAGAGACGGTCACATTATAGGCCCTGAGACCCCTCGCCCAAGGACAGCGGTCACATTATAGCGCCCTGAACCCGCGCCCCAAGGACAGCGTCACGTATAGCGCCCTGAGACCCCCCCGCGCCCCAAGGAACGCGGTCACAGTATAGCGCCGAGACCCCGCGCACCAAGGGCACGTCACAGATACGTCCCTGAGACCCCGCTGCCCCAAGGACACGGTCACAGTATGCGGCCCTAG
Source organism: Ascaphus truei (assembly GCA_036426205.1). Classification (NCBI taxonomy): domain Eukaryota; kingdom Metazoa; phylum Chordata; class Amphibia; order Anura; family Ascaphidae; genus Ascaphus; species Ascaphus truei. The sequence goes on along the minus strand of WSYH01000945.1, from coordinate 74,591 downwards.
ACCCGCGCCCCAAGGGTCATCGTCACATTATGCCACCCTGAGACCCCCGCGCCCCAAACAGCGGTCACAGTATACCGCCCTGAGACCCCGCCCGCCCCAAGGACAGGTCACAGTAATAGCCCTGAGACCCCGCGCCCCAAGACCAGCGGTCACAGTATAGGCCCTGAGACCCCGCAACCAACGGAAGCGTCACAGTATAGCGCCTGAGACCCCGCAGCCCCAAGGACAGCGGTCACAGTATATTGCCCTGAACCCCCCCCCAAGGACACGCGTCACTTATAGTGCCCTGAGACCCCAGCGCCCCAAGGACAGCGTCAGCATATATGCCCGAACCCCGCGCCCGCAAGACAAAGCGGTCACAGTATGTCCCTGACCCCACGCCCCAGGACACGGTCACAGTATAGCGCCCTGAGACCCCGCGCCCAAGGACAGCGGTCACAGTATAGCGCCCTAGAACCCCCCCCCAAGGACAGCGGTCACAGTATAGCTCCCTGAGACCCCGCGCCCCAAGGACACGGTACACATATAGCGCCCTGAGACCCCGCGCCCCAAGGACAGCGCACCAGTATACATCCTGAGAACCCCGCGGCCCCAAGGCCAGGTCACAGTATTGCCCTGAGAGACCCCAAGCAGAAAGTATGCGCGACCTCAGCCCAGACAGCGGCACAGTTATCTAGCCCCGGATGCATCAAGGCCACCCAGTAGGCCTGACCCACCAAGGACAGCGGTCACAGTATAACGCCTGAGACCCCCTGACCCAAGACACGCGGCACAGTATAGCCCCCGAGACCCGCGCCCCAAGACACGTCACAGTATAGGCCCTAGGACCCCAGCCCAGGACACCCAAGACAAGGTCACAGTATAGCGCCCTGAAAACCCGCGCCCCAAGACAGCTCAGCAGTCTAGCGCCCTGCAGGACCCCGCGCCCAAGGACAGCGGTTCACAGTTATAGCGCCCCTGGCTACCCGCGCTCCCAAGCGCGGTCAACAGTATCAGAGCCCTAGGGACCCCGCCGCCCCAAGGACAGCGGTCACATTATAGCGCCCTGAGACCACGACCCCACGCCACGTACATGTCATCACCCGAGCACAGCCAAAGGAGCGGTCACAGTATAGTGCCTGTATGCTCCGCGCCCAAGGGACAGGGTCACGTAAATGCGCCCTGAGACCCCGCGCCCCAGGACAGCGGTCACAGTATAGCTCCCTGAGACCCCGCACCAAGAGACAAGCGGTCCAGTATAGCGGCCCTAGCCCCCGCAGCCCAAGGGCGATCGTCACAGTATAGGCCTGACCCTGAGCCCAACCCACGATCACGCCCTGACAAGGACACCAAAGGCAGGTCACAGTATGCGATGACCCGCCAGAGGTGTATAGGTACCACCGCCCCAAGGTTGCGACGGTCCACAGATTAGAGCTCGCTGAGCCCCTGCGACACAAGGACGCGGTCACAGTATAGCGGCCCTGAAGCCACCCACAAGCGACCGCGCCATACACGGTCCAGTTAGTGCCCTGAGACCGCTGCCCCAATGACACGAGTCACGTATAGCGTGCCCTGAGACCCCGCGCCCCAAGGTCAGCGGTCACAGTATAGCGCCCTGAGACCCCGCGCCCAAGGACGAGCGGCGTCCATATAATGCCTAGACCCGCAACCCCCAGGACGACACGAGGCCATGAGACACGCCGGACAGCAGTACAGTATAGCTGCCCTGAGACCAACGCCCAAGGACAGCGGTCACAGTATAGCGCCTGAGACCCCTCAGCGCCCCAAGGACGGTCACAGTATAGTGCCCTGAGACCGCCCCACAGGACAGCGTCACAGTATAGCCCTGAGACCCCGCGCCCCAAGCAGCCGCGTACAGTATAGCTGCCCATGATGAGACCCCGCCGCCCAAGGACAGCGGTCACACATTATAGCGCCCTGGACCCCGCCCAAGACAGCGGTCAAGTATAGCTCCCTGAGACCCCGCGCCCCAAGTACAACGCGTCACAGTATAAGTGCCCTGAGACCCGCCCAGAAAGGTAGTATACCACCTGAGCCGGCCAGGACAGCAGGTCACGTATAGTCGCCTGAGACCCCCGCGATCCCAATGACAAGCCGTCAGCATATATTGCCCTGAGACACCGCCCCAAGGACAAGCGGTCACAGTAAGCGCCTGAGAACCCCGCGTCCCAAGGACAGGTCGGTCACAAGTATAGCGCCCTGAGACCCCGCCACCGTACGGCCACAGTATAGCGCGGACACAGATAAACACGCGAAGCCCTATGTGCAATAGAGCCAAATCACCAGCACAGCACGACGGGAAACTAGTGACAACGACTGAGACACGCGCCAACGGCACTCCTTCGCCCGGTCACAGTATTAGCACTGAGACCCCGCACCAAAGTACAGAAGCGTCACAGTATTGCGCCTGAGACCCGCGCCCAAGGACACAGCGGTCACGTATAGCGCCGAACCGGCCCACAGAACAAGCGTCACAGTATACTTGCGCCTGAGACCCCGCAACCAAAGTGACAAGCGGTCACATAATAGCGAACCTGAGACCCCCGGCCCCAAGGACAGCGGTCACAGTATGGCGCCATGAGACCCCCGCGCCCCACAGGACAAGTGTCACAGTATACTGCCCTGTAACTCCACCCCCAAGAACAGCGGTTCCAGTATAGCGCCCCTGAGACCCGCCCGCCCCAAGGCACGGGTCCAGTATACGGCCCTGAGACCCGCCCCCTTGACCCAAGGAACAGCGGTCCCAGTATAGCGCCACTGAGGACCCCGCCGCCCAAGACACGGTCACAGTATAGCGCCCTAGACCCCGCCCCAAGGTACACGTCCCATTAGTGGCACTGAGACCCACCGCCCCCAAGGACGCGGTCACAGTATAGCGCAGAGCCCCGCGCCCCAAGGACAAGCGGTCACAGTTAGCGCCAGCGGACCCCGCGCCCCAAGGGACAGCGGTCACAGTACGGGGGTGCGCCTGAGACCCCGGCTCCAAGGACGCGAGTCTCAAAGTATAGCGCCATGAGACCCGCCCGCCCCCAAGAGACAGCGGTACAGAGTATATTGCCTGGACCCCGCCGCCCCAGGAACAGCGGTCACCAGTTACGCCTGACCCCGTCGCCCAAGGGCAGCGTCACAGTTAGCGCCCTGATACCCCGCGCCCACAGGACAGCGGTCACAGTATAGTGCCCTGAGACCCCGCGCCCAAGGACGCGTCACAGTATAGTGCCCTGAACCCCCGCCCCAAGGAAAGCGGTCACAGTAAGCGCCTGAACCCGCGCCCCCAGGACCGGTCACAGTATAGTGCCCTGAGACCCCGCGCCGCCAAGGACAAGCGGTCCAGTATAGCGCCCTGAGACCCCGCGCCCCAAGGACAGCGGTCACCAAGTATAGCGCCCTGAGACCCGCGCTCCCAAGGGCACAGGTCACAGTATAGCGGCCCTGAGACCCCGCGCCCAAGTACACGGTAACAGTATAGCGCCTGAGACCGCGCCCCAAGGACAGCGGGGGCACAGTATAGCCCGAGAACCCCGCGCCCCAAGGACAGCGGTCACAAGTATGGTGCATGAGACCACCCGCGTCCCCAAGGCAGCAGGCACCAGTATAGCCTCTGAGACCTGCGCCCAAGGACAGCGGTCACAGTATAGCCGCCCTGAGACCACCGCGCCCCAAGGACAATCGGGTCACAGTATAGTGCCCCTGAGACTCCGAGCCCCAAGGCAGCGGTCACAGTCTAGTCGCCAAGTAGACCCCGCGCCCAAGGACAGCGGTCAACCGTAACCGCCCTGAGACCCGCCGCCCCAAGGACCAGGGTTCACAATAGCGCCTGAGACCCGCGCCCAAGGACAGCGGTCACATTATCGCGCCCTGAGTACTCCGAGCCCCAAGTGACCAGCGGTCACACGTAGCCTGAGACCCCCTGCCCCAAGACAGCGGTCACAGTATAGCGCCCCCCTGAGAACCTCCCGCGCCCCAAGTGACAGCGGTCACAGTTAGTGCCTGATACCCCTCGCCCCAAGGACAGCGGTCACAGTATAGCGCCCTGAGACCCCCGCCCCAAGGACAGCAGTTCACATATAGCGCCCTGAGATACTCCGAGACGCCCAAGGAACAGCGTCACAGTTATAGGCACTGAGCCCAGCATCCCCAGGACGGGTCACAGATCATAGTGCCCTGAGACCCGCGCCCAAGGACAGCGGTGAAGTATTAGCGCCCTGAAACCCGCCCCAAGGACACACGGTTCAAGTATGAGCGCCTGAGACCCGACCGCCCCAAGGGATAGCGGTTCACAGTATAGCACCCTGAGACCACCCGCCGCCCACAAGGACAGGCGTCACAGAGTCTAGTGCCCTGCGAACCCGCGCCCAAGGACAGCGGGTCCACATATCGACGCCCTGAGACCCCACGCCCCCCAAGGACAGCGGTCACAGTATGGTTCATCAGGGGTGTCCTGCACGTCGTAGGGTAGATGTATGCTGCTGTACCTCGCCTCCTTCTGCGCGTTCGTACCCCTGGGCCGGTGCCTCAGGGGGTTGTCACTGCCCGTGGGGGGTAAGATGTTAACGTCTGTGTACTCTCTCCTTCATGACGCGTATCCGTCCCCTGGGCTGGTGCCTAAGGGGGGTGTCCTGCAACCGGGGGGGTAGATGATAGCTGCGTGTACTCTCCCTTATGGCGGTCTCGTTGCCCCCTCGGGCCGGTGTCCTCAGGTGATGTCCTCGCTGTGGGGGGCTAGATTGTAGCTGCGTATTCCTCCTTTGCGCGTTAGGTTCCCTGGCTGGTGCCTCTCAGGGGTGTCCTGCACCGTCGACGGTAGAGTCTATGCTCCTGCTTCCTTTTGAAGTCTGCAAATCCCGTCCGCATTGCACCCGGAAGCTCGAATTTAGTATGCCGCCTGCTGCAATCAGTAGGATTATCCCTGTGATACGAGAGCCTGCTCCCTCGGGGCAACGAAGTCTGTCTCTCTCGGGAACGAGTATGGGAGAGTCTGTCTCCTCGGGGACACGAGAAGTAACTTCCTCCTCGGGGCTCGAGAGCTGCTCCCGGAAATAACGTCGGTAACTTAAATCGTAAAATCAATAAAATCACCGCGGTTCAAAATGAAAGATTCGCTGGTATGGTTATCAATTTAATGTAACCGGCAGGAACCCGGCTATCCTACCGCAATCCACGCGTTTCGGCTGTCTGCGCCTTCATCAGGGTTAACCCAGGCAGTGCTAGTCCCTTGTATTGGGTACCATGGAGAAGAGGGTCCCCATTCAACTGATTAATCAATTAGTCTAAGCTCAATCGTCACCCTGTGTGTGATTGTACCACAGGGGCTCCTCATGAGCACAAACGGGACGGCTCTGCCTCGTTACATATTCATGTCAATAATCTGTAAACAATAATTTGATTTAATCCCTGTGAATAGAATACACTAAAATAAATGAAACATTCGAAAATATACATTAAAATTATAATAATATTCATTAAACATACAATGATCTAAACATGCAGACTATACTCATAAACATACAGTAGATATACACTTTATGGTAAAAGCTTATAACATGCCCCCTATAAACTCTAAAAATACAGTATATTTACACGTTATAGGTAAAAATGCTTATAACAGGCAGCACAATTAAACTAATAAACATACAGTATGATACACTTACAGGTAAATGATGTCATGCATGCCCAGAAGGATGAATTAATTACTATATAACCGATGCAATACAGGCATATGCCGTAATAATCTTTGTTGCAAAACGTCAATACTGATATCGTGCGCATTCATCGTGGCCCTAGCTTCCTATAAACCTATAGTAGTATTTATTTTATATATCAAAACTTTCTCTTATTAACCTTTTATGCCTTAGAAGGCTGAATAGAATAATATATGTTTTAGAGTCATACCTCTAGACCCAAAATCTAGATGTTTCCACATATATTTACTTGCCTACACACAGAAATGATATATATATATTAGTGGTAGCCGGACGTGGGATATACGACGCTCGATCTCTATTGCCACCTGGACACTGTGGGGTTATTATATATTTGCTGTTCCAAATATGACTATAATCACTGAAAGTCAACCAGATCTAATTCTCATTCAGGCCCGCGGCCACAATCGTTGTATTGAATACCTGCGTCGGGGCACGCCGTCTCAGTCTAAGGAATCTGCCCACCCCGGCGTGAGCCCATTGTAATACTTTCCTTCTATACTCGAGTCCCCGCCGAATAGCGGTCACAGTATGCGCCCTGAGACCCCGCACCAAGGGCAGCGGTCCACGTATAGCGCCTGAGACCCCGCGCCCAGGAAGCGGTCACAGTATAGCGCCCTGAGACCCCGCGCCCAAGGAACAGCGGTCACAGTATAGCGCCCTGAGACCCCGCGACCCAAGGCAAAGCGGTCACGTATAGCGCCCTGAACCCCGCGCCCCAGGACAGCGGTCCAGTATGCGCCCTGAGACCCCCGCCCCAAGGACAGCGTCACAGATTAGTGCCCTGAGACCCGGCCCCAAGGACACGGTCACAGTATGGTGCCCTGAGGACGCCCCAAGGACAGCGGTCACAGTATAGCGCCCTGAGACCCCGCGCCCCAAGGACAGCTTCACCTAGTGCCCTGAACCCGCGCCCCAAGGACAGCGGTCACAGTATAGCGCCTGAGACCCCGCGCCCCAAGGACAGCGTCACATATGTGCCTGACAACCGCGCCCCAAGGCAGCGGTACAGTAAGCACCCTGAGACCCGCGCCCCAAGGACAGCGGTCACAGATATAGCGCCCTGAGACCCACCCCAAGGACAGCGGTACACGTATAGCGCCCTGAGACCCACGCCCCAAGGACAGCGGTCACAGTATAGCGCCATGAGACCCCGGCCCCAAGGACAGCGGTCCAGTATGCGCCCTGAGACCGCCCCAAGGACAGCGGGTTACAGTATAGCGCCCTGATACGCCCCAAGGACACGGTTCACAGTATAGCGCCCTGAGACCGCCCAAGGACAGCGGTCACAGTATAGTGCCTGAGACCCTCGGCCCAAGGACAGCGGTCACAGTAATAGCGCCCTGAGACCGCCCAAGGACAGCGGGTCACAGTATAGCGCCCTGAGACCGCCCAGCCAGGGAACGTATCGCGCCTGAGACGCCAAGGGCGTCACAGTATAGGTGCCCTGAGACCCCGGCACCAAGGACAGCGGTCACAGTATGGTGACAGGAGACCGCCGCCCCAAGGACAGCGGTCACAGTATAGCGCCCTGAGACCCACCCCAAGAGACAGCGGTCACAGTATAGCGCCTGAGACCCCGCGCCCCAAGGGACAAGGCGTCACCGTATAGCGCCATAGACCCCGCGTCCCCAAGGAACAGCGGTACAACAGTATAGCGCCTGAGACCCCGCCCCAAGGACAGCGGTCACAGTTATAGCGCCCTGAGACCACCGCGCCCCAAGGACAGCGGTCACAGTAGGATAGCCCCCTGAGACCCCGCGCCCCAAGGACAGCAGGTGCAAGATAGTGCCAATGAGGACCCCGCGCCAAGGACAAGCGTCACATATGAGCGCCCTGAAGACCCCGCGCCCCAAGGGACAGCGGTCACAGTATAGGAGCCTGAGACCACGACGCCCCAAGGACAGCGGTCACAGTATAGGCCCTGAGACCCGCGCCCAAGAGACAGCGGTCACGTATAGCGCCTGAGACCCCGCGCCCAAGGACAGCGGTCACAGTAAGCGCCCTGAGACCCGCGCCCCAAGGACAGAGGTCAACGTATAGGCCCTGAGACCGCACCAAGGACAGCGGTCACGTATGAGGCCCATGAACCCCCGCCCCAAGGAACAGCTGGTCCACAGTATAGTGCCCAGAGAACACCGTGCCCCAAGGGACAGCGGTCACAGTTATGGTGCTAGCCCATTAACACCGGTGCCGTGAGAATAGCCCATTAACACCGGTGCCATGAGAATAGCCCATTAAAACCGGTGCCATGAGAGTAGCCCATTAACACCGGTGCCATGAGAATAGCCCATTAACACCGGTGCCATGAGAGTAGCCCATTAACATGTGGGGTCTCGGGCGCTATACTGTGCCGCTGTCCTTTGGTTGGCGGGGGTCTCAGGGCGCGATATTGTATGGACCGCTGTCTTGGGGCGCGGGGTCTAGGGCGATTATACTGGGACCGCTGTCATTGGCGCGCGGGGGTTCTATGGAGCTATATGTGAACGCTGTACTTGGTGCGGGGTCTCAGGGCGCTATACTGTGACCGCTGTCCTTGGGGGCGGGGTGGGTCGAGGGCCGCTATACGACCGACCCCTTGAGGGCCGGGGGGGTATCAGGGCGCGATAATGTGACCGATTTGTCTGGGGAGCGGGGGGTCTCAGGAGAATAATGTGACCAGCTGTGACTGGGGCGCGGGGGTCTCAGGGCGTATTAATGTGACCGATGTCAATTGTTTCCTAGGGCGCGGGGGTCTCAGGGCACTATCTGGACCGCGGTCTTGGGCGAGGGGTTCTCAGGGTGCTTATAATGTCGAAAGATTTGTCAGTGGAGGGCTGGGGTCTCCGGGCGCTATACTGTGACCGGAGGTAATTGGGCGAGGGTCTCAGGGCGCTATACGGACCGCTGTCATGGGGAGAGGGTCTCAGGGCGCTATACCTGGACCGATGTGTCATTGGGGCGCGGGGTCTCGAGGCGCTATACGTGAAAGCTGTCCTTGGGGAGCGGGGGGTCTCAGGGCGCTATACTGTGAACGCTGTATTGGGGCGCGGGGGGTTAGGGCGCTATACTGTGACCGTCTGTCCTTGGGGCGCGGGGTCTCTAAGGGAGATATTTACTGTGAACGCGTCCTTTGGTGCGGGTCTCAGGCGCTATAATGTGACCGATTTGTCCTTGGGGCGTGGGGTTAGGGCACTCATACTGTGACCGCTGTCCTTGGGGCGCGGGGGGGGGGAGGTCTCAGGGCACCTATACTGTGACCCGAGGTATTGGGGGTGGGGGTGTCAGGGCCCTATACGTGACCGCTTGTCTTGGGTGCGGGGTCTCAGGGCACTATACTGGACGATTGTACGTGGGGAGCGGGGGGTGGTTTCTCATGGCGCTATACTGTGACGCTGTCTTTGGTGCGGGGTTAGGGAGACAACTGTGACCGCTTCCTTGGGGCGCGGGGTTCTCCGGGCGCTATACTTGACCGATGCTTGGGAGTGGGTCTCAGGGAGCTCTTATGTGAACGATGTCATTGGGGCGCGGGGTCTCAGGGTGGGATCTACTGTGACCGCTGCCCTGGGGCGCGGGGGTATCAGGGCGCTATATGTGACGTGTCATTGGGGCGCGGGGGGGGGGGGTATCAGGGGCGCTATACTGATGACCGCTTTGTCCTTGGGGCGCGTGTATCAGGGCGCTTATGTGACCGCTGTCCTTGGGGCCGGGGTCTCAGTCTAAGGGCGATTTACTGTGACCGCTGTCCTGGGCGCTGTTGGTTAGGGAGTATAATGTACCGCTGTCATTGGGGCGAGGGGTCTCAGGGCACTATTACTGTGGACCGCTGTTCCTTGGGGCGCGGGGTCTCAGGGCGCTATTACTGTGACCGATGTCTTGGGGCGCGGGGTCGCAGGGCGTATACTTGACCGCTGTCCTTGGGGAGCGGGGTTCTCAGGGCGTATACTGTGACCGCTGTCCTTGGGGCGGGTAGGTCTTAGGGCACTATACTGTGGACCGTGTCCTTTGGGGGCGGGGGGGAGGGGTATAAGGGCGCGCTGATACTGGGACCGCTGTCCTTGGGTCGCGGGGGGGGGGTCAGGGCGCTAGACTGTGACCGCTGTCCTTTGGGCGGGGAGGTCTCAGGGCGTATACTGTGAACCGTGTCATGGGAGGGGGTCTCAGGGTACATACTGTGACCGCTTTGCTTGGTTCGCGGGGTCTCAGGGCGTATACTGGACCTGGTCCGGGGGGGCGGGCTCAGGGCGCTATACGGTGACCGTTGTCCCTTGGGCGGCGCGGTTCAGGGCGCGATACTGTGACCGCTGGGTCCTGGGGCGCGGGGTCAGGGCGCTTATACTGTGACCGCTGTCCTTGGGGCGCGGGGTCTCAGGGCCTATACTGGACAGCTGTCCTTGCGGGCGAGGGGGTCTAGGGCCTATTACTGTGACGCGCTGGGGGAGCGGGGTATCAGGGACGAGATACTGTGACGATGGTCTTGGGGCGAGGGGGTCTCAGGGCGCTATTACTGTGACCGCTGTCTTGGGGAGCCGGGGTCTCAGGGAGATTTACTGGACCGCTGTCTTTGATGCGGGCGGTCTCAGGGCGCAACTGTGACGTTCCTTTGGGCGGGGTCTCAGGGCGCTATACTGTGACCGCTGTGTTCCTCCTTGAGGGCCGCGGCGGGTTCAGGCGCTATACTGTGACCGCTGGCCTGGGGCGCGGGGTCTCAGGGCGCTACTGTGACCCTGTCCTTGGGGCGAGGGGTCTCAGGGCGCTATACTGTGACGCTGTCCTTGGGGGCGGGCGTCCAGGGGCGCTATAATGTGACGCGGCCTTGGATCGCGGGGTCTCAGGGGCTACTGTGAACGCTGGCATGATGCGGGGTATCAGGGCGCTATACTGATGACCGCTGTCATTTGGGGCTGGGTTCTAGGGAGCTATACTGTGACGCTGTATTGGGGCGCGGGGGGTCTAAGGGCACTATACTGTGACCGCTGACTTGGGGCGTCGGCGGTCTAAGGGCGATATATATCAGTGACCGCTGTCCTTGGGCGCGGGGTGGTATAGGGACACTATACGGTGACCGCTGGTCCTGGGGCGCGGGGGGGGTCACAGGGCACGATAATTGACAGATGGTACTTGGGCGAGAGGGGGTGGGGTTCGGAGTATGACTGTGACCGCGTCCTTAGGGCGCGGGGTTCAGGGCGCTAGATTGTGAAAGATCATTGGGGCGCGGGGTTCTAGGGCTATACTGTGACCGCGTCCTTGGGGCCGGGGGGTCTCAGGGAGCGAACGTGACGCTCCTTGGGGGCGGGGGTATCGGGCGATTATGTGACCGCTGTAATTGGGGCGGGGTCTCAGGGCGCTATATGTGACCGCTGTCCCTTGGGGCGCGGGGTTATAAGGGGCTATAATGGACCGCTTGTCCTTGGGCGCGGGGGCTCAGGGAGCATACTGTGCCGCTGTACTCGTGGGGTGAGGGGTCTCAGGGCGCTATAAGGGAACGCTGTCCTTGGGGCGGGGTCTCAGGGCAACCATATGGAACAGCTGTCTGGGGCGCGGGTCTCAGGGCACAATACTGTGCCCCGCTATGGCCTTGGGGCGCGGGTCTCAGGGAACCTATCTGTGACAGAGTCTGGGGGCGGTCTCAGGGGCGCTATAATGGACCGCTGTAATTTGGGGCGGTCTCAGGGCGCTATACTGGACGCTGTCCTGGGGCGGTTAGGGCGCTTATACTGTGACCGATGTCCTTGGGGGCGGGCTAATGGCGTATATTTGAACGCTGTCCTTGGGGAGCGGGGGGTATCAAGGCGCTGCTGTGAAAGCTTGTCCTGGGGCGCGGGGTCTAGGGAGCTTATATGTGGACCGCTGTCCTTGGGGCGCGGGGGGGGCGTTCAGGGCGCTTATACTGTGACCGCTGTCAGGGGGGCGCGGGGTTCAGGGCATATATGTGACGTGTCTTGGGGCGCGGGGTTCAGGGCGCTATACTTGAACGCTGTCCTTGGGCGCGGGGTCTAGGGAGACTATACTGCTGACCGGCTGTCCTTGGGGTGGGGGGGGGGTCTCAGGGGAGCTAACTGTGACTCGCTGTCCTTGGGCGAGGGGGGGTTCAGGGCGTATACGTGGACCGCTGTCCTTGGGGAGCGGGGGTCTCAGGGAGCTATACTGTGACGCTGGCCTTGGTGCGGGGGGTCTAGGGGCGTATACTGTGACGCTGTCCTGGGGCGGGGTTCTCAGGGCACCATACTGTGACCATTGTACTTGGGGAGATGGTGTCTCAGGGAACCATACTGTGACCGCTTTTCCTTGGGGCGTCTCTAAGGGCGCATACTGGGCCGCCCTGTCTTGGGGGCGGTCTCAGGGCGATATACTGTGACAGCTTGTAAGGGGCGGGTCTCAGGGCGCTATTCGGTGACCGATGTCTTGGGGAGAGGGGGTTCTCAGGGCACTATAATTGACGATGTCCTTGGGGCGGTTCGGGAGCTATAATGGACAGATTCCTTGGGGCGGTCTCAGGCGCTATACGGTGACCGAGTGTTCATTGGGGCGTCCAGGGCGTATAATGTGACCGCTTGTCATTGGGGCGGGGGGGGTCTCCATGGCGCTATAAGGTGACCGCCTTGGTCATGGGGCGTGGGGGGTCTAAGGGCGCTTATACTGTGAAGCTTGTCCTTTGGGGGTGGGGTCCAGGGCGCGAGATACTGTGACCGCTGTCCTTGGGGCGAGGGGGTCTCAGGGGCTCTACTGTGAACGCTTCTGTTGTCCTTGGGGCGCGGGTTGTTAGGTTGTCTCAGGGGGCACTATAATTGACCGAGTGTCCTTGGGGAGCGGGGTGGTCCTCGCAGGGCGGCTATACTGTGACCGCTTGTCTTTGGGGCGCGGGGTCTCAGGGCACCATAGTGGATAGGTCCTTTGGGGCGCGGGGTGGGGTCTCAGGGCCGCTGATTACTGTGACAGCTGTCAGTGGGCGGTTATAAGGGCCAATTACTGTGACCGCTGTCGTGGGGCGCGGGGGGTTCAGGGCACTAAAGTGAACGCGTCTTGGGGCGCGGGCTCAGGGCGCTTATACTGACGCGGCCTTGGGGCGCGGGGTCTCAGGCCGATATAATGTGACGCTGTCCTTGGGGGGGTGGGTCTCAGGGCGCTTATACTGGACCGCTGTCTTGGTGGCGGGGGCTCAGGGGCGCATACTGTGAACCGCTGCTTGGGGCGAGGGGGTCTCAGGGCGCTATACTGTGACGCTGCCCTGGGGGCGGGGTCTCAGGGAGCTAACTGTGACCGCCTATTCGGCGGGACTTCGGTAGTAATAGGAAGTGAAAAAAGTATTACAATGGGCCAGCCAGGGGTGGCAGATTCCTTATACTGAGACGGCGTGACACGCGCAGGATATATTCAACTACAAGATGTGTCGGGGCATGATGAGAGCATTAGATCGTGGACCTTTCAGTGATAGTCATTTTGTAAAGCATTAAAATATATAAGAACCCCACCGTGTCACGGTGGCAATAAGAGCTGAGCTCGGAACCCCGTCGGCTCACATATATATATAGATATATTCTTGTGTAGCCAGAATAGTTATGTGAAAATCTGATTTGGTCTAGAGGGACTCGACTCTAAACAATATTATGCTATTCGCCTTTAAGGCGGACATAAAAGGGTTAATGAGAGAGGAATCTAAAAATAAATCTACTAATAGGATGTTTATAGGACGTAGGGGAACGATGAATGCGCACGGATATCAGTATGAGCGTTTGCAACAAGAGGTATAGTAGCGCATATCTGTATTGTACTAGGGTATAATATTAAATTAATTCATCCAATTAGGGGCATGCCTGACATCATTGTACCTGTACCGGTATATAATGTATGTTTATATTGTATTGTGCTGCATGGTATAAGAATTTTACTTATAACGGTAGAACTGTATGTTTATCGTTTATAGTGTGCTGCATGTATAAAGCATTTTACCTAGAAGTGTATATACTGTATGGTTTATAGTTATAGGCTGCATTGTAAAGCATTTTAGTTTAATTACTATTTATGATTATTTAATGGATACTTTCTAATGTTTATTTTATTAGTGTATTCTATCACAGATTAAAAATAAAATATGTTAAGTCTATGACAGAATATGTAAGAGGCAGAGCCAGTCAGTTGTGCTCAATGAGGAGCCGGTGTACAATCACACACAGGGGACGACATGAGCTTAACTAATTGGATAATCAGTTTAGAATGGAGGACCGTCTTCTCAGTGGGTACAACAAGGGGACTAAGAACTGCTGGGTTAACCCCTGATGAGGCGCAGTACAGGCCGAACGCGTTGGATGGCCTGTTAGGATGAGCCGTCCGCCAGGTTACTAATTGCAACTACATTAGCAAGCGTGAATCTTTCTTTTGAACGGGTTGATTTTTTTATTATAACGAGACGGACTCTCACGTCCCGAGAGGAGCCAGACTCTCGTGGTCCCAGAGGAAGACCAGACTCTCGTGTCCAGAGGAGACAAGACTCTCAGTCCCCGACGGAGACAGACTATGTGTACCCGAGGAGACAGAATCTCGTATCACAGGGGAAATCCTACTGATTGCAGGCAGGCGGGCTACCCACGATGGTCCTCCGGTGCAAATGGAGCCGGATTGCAGAATTCAGGAAGCAGAGAGCTATACACTACCGTCCGACGGTGCAGGACACCCTGAGGCACAGCCCAGGGGACGAACGCGCGAAGGAGGAGTAAGCAGCTACACATCGACCCCCCCACGACGAAGAGGACATCCCTGAGCGCCGGCACAGGGAACGAAACGCGCAGAAGGAGGAGTACAGAGTATACTATACCCACCCCACGGTGCAGGGACACAACCTTGAGGCACCAGCAGGGGACGAACGAGCAGCAGGAGGGAGTACAGCAGATATACATATACCCAACACGGCACTCGCAGGCACCCCAGGCAAGGCCCAGGGGCCGAGCGCAGAAGGAGGAGTTACAGCAGATATACGTCTATCTCCCGCCACGGTGCAGGACACCCCTGAGGAGGCAAGGCCCAGGGGATGAACTGCAGAGGAAGGAGGAGTACAGCAGCTATACATCTTACCCTCAGACGGTGCGGACACCCCCTGAGGACCGGGCCAGGGGACACGAACGGCAGAAGAGGAGTACAGCAGCTATGACATCTACACTCGAGGTGCAAGGACACCCATGAGGCACGGCCCAGGGCATGAACGCAGCGGAAGGAAGCAGGACAGCAGCTATACATCTACCTACGACGGTGCAGGAAACCCCTGAGCAAGGCCAAGGGGATGAAGCAGCGGAAGGAGCAGTACAGCAGCTATACATCTACCTCGACGGTGAGGACCACCCCTGGGCACCGGCCAGGGGATTGAACGCAGCGGACGGAGCAGTACGCAGCTACTATACTCTACCTTTGATGACGGTGCAGGACCACCAACTGAGGCACCGGCCCAGGGAATGAAGAAGCGAAGGAGCAGTACAGCAGTTGCAAATACATCTCTCATGGCAGGTCACCACTCCAGGCACCATAGGAGGACATTAGAGAAGCTCAAGAAGCGCTCTGCGCACCGCACTCATTACAGGACACGCAGAAGAGCGCTCTGACGCACGCCCTCATTACAAGGACACGCAAGCAGAGCGCTTGCCGCACAGCCCTCATTACAGATACGCCGCAGAGCGCTCTGCCGCACGCCCTAATACAGACGCAGCAGAGCGCTCTGCCGCACCGCCTCTTCATCAGGGACACGCAGAGAGCGTCTGCCGCACGCCTATTACAGGAAGCGCAGAGCGCTCTGCCGCACCACCCCATTAAAGGGTACGCAGCAGAGGCGCCTGCAGCACACCTCATTACAGGACACGCAGCCAGAAGGCTCTGCAGACACCGCCCATCATTACAGGATACACAGACAGAGCGCTCTGCCGCACGCCTTACAGGACACGGCAGCAGAGCGCTCTGCGCAACACCACCTCATTGCAGGTACACAGCAGAGCGCTCTGACGCAACGACATTACAGGACAGAAGCAGAGCGCTCTGCCGCACGCCCTCATTACAGGACACGACAGGCAGAGCGGCTCTGCCGCACGCCTCATTACAGGACCCGCAGCAGAGCGCTCTGCCGACCCACCCTCATTAACGGATACGCAGAGCGCGCTGACGCACCGTCCTATTCCGCACACGCAGAGCGCTCTGCCGCACCGCCTCTTAGGACACGCAGCAGAGCGCTTGCGCACCGCCCTCATTACAGGACACGCAGCAGAGCGCTAGGAAGCACCGCCCTCATGACAGCCAAGCAGCAGAGCGGCTCGCCAGCCACCGCCCTCATTAAAGGATACGAGCAGAGCGCTCTGCCGCACCGACCTCATACAGTAAAGCAGCAGATCGATCTGCCGCACCGTCCTCATTAAGGTACGCCAAGAGAGCGCTCTGCCGCAAATCCTCATTACAGGATACGCAGCAGGAGCGCTCTGCCGGCCCACCCTCATTACAGGATACGCAGCCAGGCGCTCGCCGCACAACCTAATTAACAGGATACGCACAGAGCGCTCTGCCGAACCGCCATCCTTCGGAGTACGCAGCAGAGCGCTCTGCCGCACCGTCCTCATTACAGGATACGCCAGCAGAGGCTATGCCGCCACCGCCCTCATTACGGATACGCCGAAGAGCGATATCGACCGCCCCTCATTACAGGACAGAGCCAGAGCGACTCGCCGCACGCCCCTCATACAGGGAAACGCAGAGAGCGCTCGCCGCACCACCTCAAAGCGTACACAGCAGAAGCTCTGCCGCACCAGCCCGCCTTACAGGCAGGTCGCAGCAGAGAGCTCTGCCGCACCGTCCTCATTACAGGATCGCAGCAGAGCGCTATGCCGCACCATACTCTTACAGGATACGCGCAGAGCCGGCTTATGCCGCACCACCCCTCATTAAGGCGCAGAGAGCGCTCTGCCCGCACCACCCTCAGTAAGGATACGCAGCAGAGCGCTCTGCAGAACCACCTCATTACAGGATTACGCGAACGCTCTGCCGCACACCCTCATTACGATACGCAGCAGAGCCTAGGCCGCGACGCCTCATTACAGATACGCAGCAGAGCGTCTGCCGACCACCCTCATTAAGGATACGCAGCAGCGCTAGCCGCGACGCCCTCATTACAGGCTAGCAGCAGAGCGCTCTTGCCGCGCCGCCCTCTAAAGGGATACACAGCAGAGCGCTATGCCGCACCACCCTCATTACAGGACACACAGCAGGCGCTTGACGCACCGCCTCATACAGAAACGGCAGCAAAGCGCTCTGCCGACGCATCATACAGGAACGCAGCAGCGCGCTCTGCCGACACCACCCTCATTACAGGATACGCAGCAGAGAGATCTGACGAACCACCCTACCTTACAGGATACGCAGAGGAAGCGCTGACGCACCACCCTATACAGGATACGCAGCAGAGACACTATGCCGCACCACCCTCAGTACAGGACAAACAGCAGAGCGCTCTGCAGACCGCCCTCAGTAAGGAAAGCCAGCCCCGAGCGCTCTGCCGCACCACCCTCATTACAGGAGACACCGCCAGAGCGTCTGCGCACCCCCTCATACAGGCCACGCAGAAAGAGCGCTCTGCCGCACCTCCCCCTCATTACATGAACAACAGAAGAGCGCTTCTGCCGAACACCACCCTCATTCCAGGGACACACAGCAGCGCGCTATGCAGACACCGCACTCATTACAGGCTACACAGGAGTACAGCAGCTATAAATCTCACTTAAGACGGTGCAGGACACCCGGACGGCACCGGGCCCAGGGGACGAACGCGAGAAAGAGGAGTACAGCAGAGATACATCTACTCGACGCGTGCTGAGGACCACCCCCTGAGGCACCGGTCCCCCCCCAGGGGAGACGCAGAGGAAGAGCAGTCAAGCAGCTATACATCTACCCTCAGACCGGTGCAGGACAACCCCTGGGGCAACGGCCCAGGGATGAACGCAGCGGAAAGAAGGAGCAGATACAGCAGCTATACTAGACCCCGACGGTTGCAGACACCCCCTGAGGCACCGGGCCCAGGGGATGAACAGAGGCAAGAGCAGTACGCCGTGCAAAATACATCGTCTCCATGAGCAGGTCCCACTCCAGGCACCAATAGGAGGACATTAGAGAAGCTTCCAGAGCGCTCTGCCGCACCGCCCTCATTACAGGACACGCAGCAGAGCGCTCTGCCGCACCGCCCTCATTACAGGACACGCAGCAGAGCGCTCTGCCGCACCGCCCTCATTACAGGATACACAGCAGAGGCGGCTCTGCCGCACCGCCCTATTACAGGAGACAAGCAGAGCACAAATGTGGGAGGGGATTGAGCCCCTCAAGACTACCTGTATGCCAGAGTATACAATCCAGAATATATAGTTTTATAAAGATGCAAACGCTCCGGCAATAAGGAGTAGAGGTGGTAGTAGTGTAGACATATTATGCAAGCGAAGTCTCCTGACTTAACCCCCAGTGTGGGAATACCTCGCGGTAACGGACCCCTCTATATGTGTATCCCGCATCTGTGGCCAATTCCCTGGGGTAGCTGGAGAGAAAATAGAATAATACATGAAGGAGTCACTTACTCCGATGGTGCTGCTCCGTCCGGACAAGCGTGCCGGGGCGTTTGGGTTAAATAGACGCAGCTCCTATCAGTGAAGGAAAGTGGATCAGGGGCGCCGCTGCTCAGAAAAACCGCTGAGGACTGGACGCGCTACTTAAAACCGCCAATAGAACAAGAGGGAAGAGAGAGAGAGCCCCCAAGTGCGCTCTAACGGTTAACCCCTTGTGGGGATTTGTCAAGAGACTAGTGATTCTACCCTTCATGAGCAGGTTCTGCGCCCCGGATAGCAGCTCAGGAACGACAGCAAAGTCCCGGTGTATTTTGTTTTTAGTGTGTTGTACTTTTAGTGTGACTTTGAGGTTGTGCTTTTAGTGTGTGCTTAGGTGTGCTGTAGTGTGTGTTTTAGTGTGTGTTTAGTGTGTGCTTTAGTGTGTGCTTTGGTGTGCTTTTAGGGTGGCTTTTAGTGTGTGCTTGTAGTTGGGCTTTTGAGTGGTACTTTAGTGTGTACTTTAGTGTACTTTTTGGTGTACTGTTAGTTGTGTACTTTTAGTGTGTACTTTTAGTGTGTGCTCCCAACGCGCCCCACTCTTCTGTTCCTGACATTGTTACATTGGATTGGTAATCTTCCTGTGGGGCATTTCGGTTAACAGTTTGGATGCTCCATCACAGATATAATGTCTATGCCAGATTACTGGGCATTGGACGTTTCAGGACATATCCACCCACGTATACCATTTCTAACACATTATATCCCACACTGGGTCACACTTGTCCACTATTTAATATCAGATAGTGCTCAAGGTGCAGTTTTTCATTATATTTATCATCATATGGTTCCTATCATACTTTCTTAGACATAGAGATCTGGGTGTTATACAGGGGTTTGTATTATCACTGGTTATACAGTATATACCGGTAACTATTAACCGTTTAGGAAACACCTGTCAACATCACGAACACCGGGTGCCTGAGGAGAGAGAGAATGACCATTAACAGTGCGTGAGAGAGACTAGCATTATCATTAACACGGTGCCGGAGAATAGCCAATAACCCAGGTTGTAGTGAGAAGGCCATATTAAACACGCGGTGCCGTGAGAATAGCCCAATTAACACCGGTGTTGTCGTTGGAGAATGGCCCATTAACACCGGTGCAGTGAGAGTAGAGTTGCACATTAACACGGTGCCGTGGAATAGCAATTAAACCACCCAGATGCATGAAAGTAACAAATAACACGTTGCCGTGAAAGTAGCCCCTACACCGTGGCTGTGAGAATGGCCCATTACCCCGTGCCATGAATGAAAGTAATTCATTACCACCGTTGCGTGAAAAGTGCCAAAAACACCGGGCTGTGATGCAAGTAACCCATTAACACCGGGCTTGAGGTAAGCCCATGAAACACGGGCTTGTGAATGAAAGTAACCCAGTAACACCGTGCCGTGAGATAGCCCATTAAAACAGGTGCATGAGAATAGCCCATTAAAACCGGTGCCATGCGAGTAGCCCATTAACACCGGTGCCATGAGAATAGCCCATTACACCGGGCCAGCGAGTAGCCCATTAACACGGTGCCGTGAGAGGAGCCCAATAACACCGGTGCCGTCGAGAGTTTAGCCCATTAACCCCGGTGCCGTGTGAGAGTGCCCATAACACGGTGTCGCTGTGGATATGGCCCATAAACAACGGGCCGTGGAGAGTCGCACATAACCCGGTGCCGTGTGAGAATAGCAATTAAACCCCAGTGCCATGAAGTAACCCATAACCCGTGGAGTTGAAAAGTAGCACATAAAATGGGAAGTGTATGAAAGTTTAGCCATTAAACACCGGGTGCTGTGAGCCTGGCCCATTACCCAGTTGCCATGAAAGAAACCAACAACCACGTTGCCGTTTGTGATGGAAAGTAGCCCATAAAACAGGTGATGTGAAAGTAACCCATTAACACCGGTTGCCGTGAGGGTAGCACATTAACAACGGTTGTCGTGTGAGATGAGAGTAGCCATAAAACCGTTGTGTGAAAGTTAAACCATTACACCGGCGCCGTGAGGAATAACCCATTTGCGAATAACCCATTAACACCGGTTGCCATGAGAATAGCCCATTAAAACCGGTGCAATGAGGTAGCCCATTCTTAACCACGGTGCATAGAGAATAGCCATTAAACACCGTGCCATGGAGAGGTAGCCCATTTAACACCGGTGCCGTGAGAGTACCATTAAACCGGTGCCGTGAGCGTAGCCCATTAAACAACGGTGCGTGGAGTAGCCCATACACGGTGCCAATGAGAGTAGCCAATTAACAACGGTGCCGTGAGATAGCACAATAACAACGGTCGTGAGATGGCACATAAAACCGGTGCAGTGAGAATGCCCATAACACCGGTGCCGTTGAGAATAGCCAATAACCACCGGTGCAGTGAGAAATGAGAATGCCATTAACACCGGATGAGTGAGAATAGCCACACAACGGAGTGCCCGTGAGAATGGCCCCTAAACACCGGGGCCATGGAGTAGCCATTAACCGGTGTGTTGGAGAGAATGGCCCTTAAACACCGGTGCCGTGAGAGTAGCCCATTCCATTTAAAACGGTGGTTTTTTTTTTTGCAATGAGCGTAGCACATTAACAACGGTGCAGAGAATAGCCCATACACGGTGTCGGAGAAGGGACATTAACACGGTGCCCGTGAGAATAGCCCATTAACACCGGTGCCGTGAGAGTAACGTAACCCCTTAACACCGGTGTCGTGAGAGGGAATAGCCCATTAAAACCGGTGCGTGAGGAGTAGCAAATAACATCGGTTGTCGTTGTCGTGAGAAGGCCCATTTAACAACGGTGCAGTGAGAGTGAGAGTAGCACCATTAACATCGCGGTACCGTCGAAAGCCCATTAACACCGGTGCCACATGGAGTAGACCATTAAAACCACCGGTGCCTGAGATGAGAGAGCCCATAACAACGGGGCCGTGAGTGGAGGTGAGAAGAAAAGCCCAATAACACCGGTGTAGTGAGGGGAATGGACATTACCACCGGTGCCGTTGAGAATAGCCCATTACACGGTGGCCGTTTGAGAGAGTGCCCATTTATAACAACGGCCGGAGAACGCCCAATAACACGGTTGAAGTTGAGATAGCACATTAAACACGGTGCATGAGAGTGAGAGATAGCCATAACAAACGTTGCCGTTCGAAAGACCAAAACACCGTGTGTCGTGAGAATAGCCAAGTAACCACCGGGGCGTGAGATGGCCCATTATATTAACACCGGTACGTGTGAGAGTAGCACAGGAACACCGGTTGGTCGTGAGAATAGACATAACACCGGTGCCGGAGAGAGCCCATTATATAACACCGGGTGCCAGTGAGAGAGCCATTACATCGGGTGCGTGAGATGGTGAGGAGAAGCCCATAACACGGGTGCCGTGGAGAGAGCCCAATGTAAGCCCCCCCATAACACCGGTGTCGTTGAGGCGAGAATGGCCCATTAAAAACGGTGCCGGAGATGGCCAATAACAACGGTGTAGTGAGAGAGTAGACCAAAATTAATAACACCGGTGACGTGTGAGAGGAGCCAATTAACACGGTTGCTGTGAGAAAGGCCCATTAAACCGGTGCCGTGAGAGGAGCAATTAACACGGTGCCGTGAGAGAGCCAGTAGAGTAACACCGTGCGGAGAGTAGCCCATTACACCGGGGTCGTCAGGCATGGCCCATAAAACAGGTGCCGTGAGGAGAAGCCCATTAACCACCGGTGCCGTGAGAATGGGCCACAGTATACACCGGTGCTGTCGAGACTAGCCAATTACACCGGTGGTGAGAGAAGCCCTTATTAACAACCGGTGCAGTGAGAGAGTGAGAGAGCGAAGCCATTGAACACCGGTGCCGTTGAGGTGAGAGAAGCCCATTAACACCGGTGCGTGAGCGTAAGCCCTAACACCGGGGCCGTGAGAAGAGACCAATAACACGATATGCCGTGAGAGTCAAGCCCATAAACACGGTTGCCGTGAGAGTTGAAGTAGCCATTCACACCGGTGCGTGAGAGTGAGAGTAAGCCCATTAACACCGGCGCCGTGAGATTTGAGAGGAGAGTAGCACACCAAAAACCACCGGTGCGGAGAGAAGCCCATTAACCCCGTGCCGTGAGAATAGCCCAATACAACGGGTGCAGGGAGAGTAGCACATAACACGGTTGCCATGAGAATTAGCCCCTAAAAACGGTGTGCCGTGAGGAGGAGGGAGCCCATTAAACGGGCGTGAGAAGAAATAGCCAAAATAACAACGGGGTGCCGTCGAGAGTAGCCCATTAACACGGTTTGCCGTGAGGAATCGCCCAAAACACCGGTTGCCGTGAGGGCCCAGGAATTAACACCCGGTGCCGTGAGAATAGCACAATAAACACGGTTGTAGTGAGAGTAGAGAGTGCCCCTTAACACAGGTTAGTTGAGAGTAGCCCTTAACAACGGTGCCACATGAGAATAGCACACTTAACACGGTGCGTGAGAAAGAATGACCATTAACACGGGTTCCATGAGAATGGAACATTAAACGGTGCCGTGAGAATAAGCCAGACACCGGTCGGTTGAAATGGAATGGCCATTAACACCGGTGTGCCGGAGAAATGCCCTTAACACTGGTGCCATGGAAGGGCCATTAACACGTGCCGTGAGGAATGGCACATTACATAACACCGGTGCCCGGAGAATGGAAACGAACACGGTTGCCGTGTGAGAGGAGCCCATTTAACACCGGTGCAATGAGAATGGCCCTTACCAACGGGTGCATGAAGAATGGGCCATAACACCGGTTGCCGTGAGAATGGCAATTCCATAAAACACTGGCCATGAGAGACTGGCAACTTAATTAAACGGTGCCGTGAGATGGCCCAATTTGCCCATTAACACCGGTGCCGTGAGAATGGCCCATTAACACCGGTGCCGTGAGAGTAGCCCATTTAACACCGGTGCCGTGAGAATCGCCCAATAACACCGGTGCCGTGAGAATGGCCCATTAACACCGGTGCCGTGAAAATGGCCCATTAACACCGGTGCCGTGAGAGTAGCCCATTTAACACCGGTGCCATGAGAATGGCCCATTAACACCGGTGCCATGAGAATGGCCCATTTTGCACTTAGTTCAAGGTTTTATAGCACACATTGTGTTAACCCCTGAGGTACCAGATTGATTAAAATACGTAATATTCCCCGCCATCGTTATTACAGGCGGCAGAATCCTTTATACTGTTACCGTATGTAGCCCTGGTCCCCGGGTCCCCGGGTCCCCCCCCCCCCTTACCTGCACTGCGGCAGTGGATGCGTCCGCGGGTTCCGGAGGTTCGGGGAAGACGGGGACAAGTGCCGGTTGTTGGTCGCATCGCCGGTGGCTCCTGTAGCAGGGAGCCGCCATCTTGCGCATAGTTGCGCATGTGCAGTAGCATCCTTAGCGGCGGCCATTACAAGGGAAGGCACCGTGCAGAGACTACAAGTCCCATGAGCCTTAGTAAACTCATACCAGGTGACCCACAGCAGCCAGTAGGGTTGCCAGAATACCCTGCTCACTCTTGGATACATTTGGCGCACTCAGACCTCGCGCTTCAGTCGGTGTTGGGACAGGATAGCGGTAAGAGGTGTGTGTGCCGGGGTCTGTGGCCCTCTGCACTAGGCCAGATTCCTCCTAGGCCCCAGGCAGGCCTCAGCTAGGCCCCACTCACGTTAATAGATTGTGGCTGCTACAGGGACAGGCCCTTAGGTAGGGACCCTGCCCCATTAGCTATTTAATAATTCAGGGACACAGCTGCTGCGCTGCGAGTCCCTGATACGTGGGTTCTGGGACCAGGCTGCTGTTACTGAGACAGAGACTATCTTCACGGTGGGACACTCCACGCGCGAGCCATCCCACGCGGAGGCGGACTCGTGGCGGAGGATATCGTTGGAGCGGCGAATCCCTTTGATCTCTAATCGGCGCGCCAATATCTTAAAGTGCACCAACCAAGTACACACACCATGGTGGCCGCGCTGACCACATATAGGGGTGGGGGTGGTATACTTGTGGACACCTGGTGGGGGGGTTGGGTGCCGAGGGCCCCATCAGGTACTGTGGACACGGT
The DNA here is from genome assembly GCA_036426205.1 of Ascaphus truei. Taxonomy (NCBI): domain Eukaryota; kingdom Metazoa; phylum Chordata; class Amphibia; order Anura; family Ascaphidae; genus Ascaphus; species Ascaphus truei. Next base: position 50,253 of record WSYH01000945.1, on the reverse strand, counting down.
GTGGGTCACACGGTGGCGGGAGAAGGCCCTGCGCGGTGACGGTATAGCTGTAAGCAGTAGCGGTATTACTGCCAGTGATACCGCGTATATTGTGTGTCACAGTAAAGGTTATTGTTATAATCTGCGCGCTATTATTATTTGTTCCTGCACGGGGTTATCCCACCTAGTCAGGATCCCGCGCAGGTGGAGGCGCGGTCACCTATCGAACCAGGCTCCCAGCGGCGGAGGTTCAGGCCTCCTGTGAGCCGCAGGTAACGCACCACGCACAGGAGCCGCCTTTTCTCCCAGGGGGCGGGGGGAAGTGCGCGGCACTTATATAACAGTATGCATTGTGTGAGCGCTGCACTTATATAACTGTATGCATTGTATGAGCGCGGCACTTATATAACGGTATGCATTGTATGAGAGCGGCACTTATATAACGGTATGCATTGTATGAGCGCTACACTTATATAACGGTATGCATTGTATGAGCGCGGCACTTATAGAACGGTATGCATTGTGTGAGCGCTGCACTTATATAACGGTATGCATTGTATGAGCGCGGCACTTATATAAGTGCAGCGCTCATACAATGCATACCGTTATATAAGTGCGAAAAGTGTCACTTCCAACTGCGTCACAGCACACACACACACACACACACACACACACACAAAAACACACACACACCACACACACACACACACACACACACACACACACACACACACACACACACACACACTTTCTTTTCTGCTTAATCATGTGAAGACAGCACTGTGAATTGTATAATAATACATATTTGGTTTCACTCATTGGGGGGCAGTTCACTCATGGGGGCAGTCCACTCTGGGGGGCAGTCCCACATCTTGGGGGGCAGTCTCAGTCCTCATTGGGGAGCAGTCTCTCTCTTGGGGGGGGTAGTCTCTCATTGGGGGGCAGTCTCTCAATTGGGGGGAGCTCTCTCATTGGGGCAGTCTCTCTCATTGGGGGGGCAGTCTCTCTCATTTGAGGGCAGTCTCACTCATTGGGGGGCAGTCTCACTCATTCAGGGGCAGTCACTCTCATTGGGGGGGCAGTCTCCTATTGGGGGACAGTCCTCTCATTGGGGGGGCTCCCTTCATTGGGGGGCAAGTCTCTCTCATTGGGGGGCAGCTCTCTCATTGGGGGGCAGTCTCAGTCTCTCTCATGGCGGGGGCAAGTCTCTCTCATTGGGGCAGTCTATCTGGGGGCAGTCTCTCTCATTGGGGGGGCAGTCTCTCTCATTTGAGGGCAGTCTCACTCATTGGGGGGCAGTCTCACTATTGGGGGCAGTCTCACTCATTCAGGGGCAGTCATCCATTGGGGGGGCCAGTGGCTCTCTATTGGGGGACAGTCTCTCTCATTGGGGGGCAGTCTCTCTGGGGTCATCTCATTGGGGGGCAGTCTCTTCATGGGGGCAGTTACTATCTGGGGGGGGGCAGTCTCTTCATGGGGGGCAGTCTCTCTCATTGGGGGCAGTCTCTCTTATTGGGGGGCAGTCTGCTTCATTGGGAGCAGTCACTCTCATTGGGGGGGCAGTCTCTCCTATTGGGGGACAGTCTCTCTCATTAGGGGGCAGTTTCTCTCATTGGGGGGAAGTCTCTCTCATTGGGGAGCAGTCTCTTCATGGGGGAGTCTCACTCATTGGGGGGGGCAAGTCTCATATTGGGGGGCAGTCTCTCATGGTGGGGGGCAGTCTCCACTCATTGGGGGGCAGTCTCTCTCATTGGGGGGCAAGTCTCTCTCAGTGGGGCAGTCTATCTCTCATTGGGGGGGCAGGCTCTCTCATTGGGGGAGGTCTCTCTGGATCTTCTATGGAAGTTAGTTTTACACTTTCTCAGTAGCACTCATTTTAGTGCAGTTTTAATTTAAGGACAGTCTCACTTATTAGAATGGCAGTCTCATTCATTGCGAGGCAGTCATGGCAGGCATTCATTGGATTGAGAGGCAGTCTCATTCATTGAGAGGCAGTCTCATTCATTGGAAGACAATCTCATTCATTGCGAGGCAGTCTCACTTATTAGAATGCAGTCTCATTCATTGGAAGGCAGTCTCATTCATTGAAGACATTCTCATTCACTGAGAGGCAGTCTATTCGAGAGGCAGTCTCATTCCATGAGAGGCCGATCTCACACTGAGAGGCAGTCACATTCATGAGAGGCGTCATCGTTCATTGAGAGGCAGTCACGTTCATTGAGAGTCAGTTCACTGAGAGGCAGTCTTCATTCCCGTGAGAGGCAGTCTCATTCCTGAGAGGCGTCTTCATTCCTGAGAGGCCAGTCACATTATGAGAGGCAGTCAAATTCATTGAGAGGCCAAGTCACATTCATGAGAGGCAGTCTCATTCACTGAGAGGCAGTCTCATTCAGAGAGGCCAGTCTCATTCAACTGAGAGGCAGTCACATTCATGAAGGAAGTCTCATTCACTGAGAGGCAGTTCATTTCCCTGAGAGGCAGTCTCATTCCCTGAGAGGGCAGTCTCATTCCCCTGAGAGGCCCCAGTCTCGTTCATTGAGAGGCGTCACGTTCATTGGAGGCGTATCGTTCACTGAGAGGCACTCTAGTTCACTGAGAGGCACTCTCGTTAACGGAGAGGCAGTCTCCTCCCTGAGAGGCAGTCTCTTTCCCTGAGAGCGCAAGTCTTTCCCTGAGAGGCAGTTCGTTTCCTGAGAGGCAGTCTCATTCCTGAGAGGCAGTCTCAATTCCCTGGAGGCAGTCTCATTCCCTGAGAGGCAAGTCTATCCCTGAGAGGCAGTCTGTCTCATTCCCTGAGAGGCAGTCTCATTCCTAGAGGCAGTCATTTCACTGGAGTTCATTCTGGAGGCAGTCTCATCCCTGAGAGGCAGTCTCATTCACCTGAGAGGCACTATCATTCACTGAGAGGCAGTCTCATTTCACCTGAGAGGGCAGTCCATCTGAGAGCGTCTTTTCACTGAGAGGGCAGTCGCATTCCCTGAGAGGCAGTCTCATTCCCTGAGAGGCAGTCTCATTCCCGTGAGAGGCGGTCTCTTCCCTGAAAGGCAGTCTATTTCACTGAGAGGCAGTCTCATTCCTGAGAGGCAGTCTCTATTCACCGGAGAGGCATCTACGAGGCAGTCTCATTCCGGAAGTCTCAGTCCTGAGAGGCACTCTCATTTCATGAGAGGCAGTCTCATTCCCGAGAGGCAGTCTCATTTCATCATGCAGCTATTATGAGGGCTTGTAATTTAGATTCGGACCTGAGCAGACGTGGCCCTGAGTTGAGAAGTCCCAATCTCTGCGTTCTCCCGCGTCTCGCGGAGGGCGCGTGTGATGCTTTGGGACGTGACTGCAGGTTGAACGCTTTGATGTTTTACCCCGAGGCCGCCGAAGCAGCTCCCCCATGTAGAACATTGTCCAGTCATCAAAGTCCCCGATCTGTAATTACTTGTGGTGGTTATAGTCTCCAAACCCTTCATCTTCCTGAGAAACAGGTGGGACTGGTTTTCCACCATCCCCTTGTACTATCCCGCTCTGTATATAGGGGTGTGGGGAGTTTCCTCCTTGTAAATAGGTCACCTGCTGTCAAGTAGACACACAATGAGTGACAGCTTCATTCCTGTAACATGGATGCAAGTTACAGTTGCAGGGAGCTTTTTCTGTGAGTAACGGGTGACACCTGTACAGGAACTTCCTTTCTGTATTGCGTCACCGTAAACGTGTCATCCATCGTCCTCCTCCGTATCTCTGTTCCCCAACATGCCAGTTAGACGGTAAGCTCCTCAGGCCAATCTCCTAATCACCAGAGCTCACTTTTATTCCCTTCTATATAAGTCAGTATATAAGTGCCCGCTCTACAATGCATACGTTGAATAAGTGCCGCGCTCAACAATGCATACGTTATATAAGTGCCGCGCTCATACAATGCATCCGTTATATAAGTGCCGCGCTCATACAATGCATACCGTTATATAAGTGCCGCCGCTATACAATGCATACCGTTATATAAGTGCCGCGTCTACAAATGCTTACCGTATATAGTGCCGCGCTCATACAATGCATACCGTTATATAAGTGCCCGCGCTCATACAATGCATACCGTTATATAAGTGCCGCGCTCATACAATGCATCCGTTATATAAGTGCCGGCTCATTACAATGCATACCTACGTTATATAAGTGCCGAGCTCATACAATGCATACCGTTATATGAAAGGGCCGCACGCATACCAAATGCATACCGTTATATAAATGCAGACACGCATACGGTATATAAGTGCCGCGCTCATACAATGCATACCGTATATAAGTGCCGCGCTCATACAATGCATACCGTTATATAATGCAGCGCTCATACAATGCACTAACCGTAATAAGTGCACGCGCCATACAATGCATACCGTTATATAAGTGCGCGCTGCTACATACACTGATACGTATTAATGCCGGCTCATGCAATGCATTACGTTATATAAGTGCCGCGCTCATACAATGCATACCGTTATATAAGTGCCGCGCCTCAACCATGCATACCGTTTTATAAGTCGCGCCGCGCTAATATACAAGGGCATACCGTTATATAACGTGTATAACCGCGCTCATACACATACGTTATATAAGTACCGTGCTCAACAATGCATACCGTTATATAAGTGCAGCGCTCATACAATGCATACCGTTATTATAAGTGCAGCGCTCATACAATGCATTACCGTTATATAAGTGCCGGCTCATACAATGCATACAGTTATAAAGTGCCGCGTCATACAATGCATACCGTTATATAAGTGCATCGCTCATACAATGCATACCGTTATAAAGTGCCGCGCTCATACAATGCATACCGGTATATAAGTGCGCGCTCATACAATGCATACCGTTATATAAGTGCCGTGCTCATACAATGATACGTTATATAAGTGCCCGCGCTCAACAATGCCATTGCACGTTATATAAGGCCGCGCTCATACAATGTACCGTTAATAGTGCCCGCGCTCATACAATGCATACCGTATTATATAAGGCCGCGCTCATACAAGCATGACCGTATATACAGTGCCCCGCGCTCATCATGCATACCGTTATTAGTGCGCGCTCATACAAGATACCGTTATATAAGTGCCGCGCTCATTACAATGCTACCGTTATATAAGGCGCTCAACAATGCGATTGTATAAGTGCCGCTCTCAATGCATACTTTATAGTGCAGCGCCTCATACAGATCACGTTATATAAGTGCAGCGCCATACAATGATATGACCGTTAATAAGTGGTGGCGCTGCAATGCATACCGTTATATAGTGCCGCTCCGCTCATAACAATGCATACGTTATATAAGTGCCGCGCTCATACAAGCATAACGTTATATAAGTGCCGCGCTCATACAATGCATACCGTTATATAAGTGCAGCGCTCAAATCATACCGTTATATGTGCGCGCTCATACAATGCATACCGTTATTAAGTGCCGTCATACAATGCAACGTTATAAGTGCCGCGCTCAATACAAGCATAACCGTTATATAAGTGCCGCGCTCATACAATGCTACCGTTATATAAGTGCCGCGCTCATACAAGCATACGTTATTAAGTGCCGGCCTCATACAATGCATACCGTTATAAGTGCCAGCGCTCATTACAATGCATACCGTATATAAGTGCCGCATCATACAATGCATTACCGTTATATAAGGCGCATGCTCATACAATGCATACGTTATAAAGGCCAGCTCACCATGCATACCGTTATATAAGTGCCGCGCTCATACAATGCATACGTTAATAGTGCAGCGCTCATCAATGCATTACATTATACCAAGTGCATCATGCAAGGCCGCGTTTGCCTATATACCCTCTCTCCTTCGCTACTTTTCCCCTCGCTAATACAATGCATACCGTTATATAAAGTGCGCGAGCTCATACAATGCATACCGTTTTATATAAGTGCGCGCTCAACATGCATAAGTTTTATAGTGCCATGCTCATACAATGCATACCGTATAAGTGCCGCGCTCATACAATGCATAACGTTATAAAGTGCCGCGCTCATACAATGCATACCGTATTATAGTGCCGCAGCTCATACAATGCATACCGTTTATAAGTGCCGCGCTCATACAATGCATTACGTTATAAAGTGCCGCGCTCATACAATGCATACCGTTATATTAGTGGCCCGCGCTCATTACAAGGCATACCGTTATATAAGTGCCGTGCTCATCCAACGCGTCTAGATGACTATGTCTATGTACCAGCTAGGATCAATACACAAGTGACGAGGGTCGCATGGCCTGTCCGATTCATGCATACCGACTTCATATGTTAAGTGCCGCGCTTCATACATGCATACCCCCCCTTATATAAGTGCCTCGCTCATACAATGCATAACGTTTATAAGTGTGCTCCCATGCATCCGTTAACGCATCATACAATGCATACGTTATATAAGTGAGGCTTCACTGTCGTAATGCGCTCATACAATGCATTGACGTATATAAGTGCGCGCTCATGACAATGCATACACGTTTTAGGTAAGTTCGCCCTGTTGCTCATACAATGCATACCGTTGAATAAGTTGCAGCGCGCTCATTAGCAATGCATACCGTTATATAAGTGCAGCGCTCATATACTTAATTCGGACAGTATCCGCCTTTTTTCTATTGACTCTTTAAGCTCGACCAGCCGCTACATACAATGCATACAAGTTTATACCAAGTGCAGCGCGCTCATACATCAAGTGCTAATCAGTCCCTATAGTTGTGCCGCGCTCTACAATTGCATACTTTGTTATATAAGTGCGACGCGATCACACAAATGCCATACCGTATATAAGTCCGCCATAACATCTGAAGTGAGCTCAACGCAATGCATCCTACCGTTATATAAGTTGCCGCGCGGTATTACAATGCATACCGTTATTAAGTGCGCGCGCTCATCAGCATAGTTATTATGGCAAATTCATACGAGTATTACGTGCCCGCCGCTCACACAATTGAATATTGTTTTAGTGCCGGGCTCACACAATGCTAATTGTTATATAAGGCCGCGCTCATACAATGGCATACCGTTATATAAGTGCCGCAGCTGATACAATGCCAACCATTACTATGAAGTTGCCGGCTCATACAATGCATAACGTGTATAAGTGCCGCGTCTCATACATTGCATACTTTCTATGCAGAGTAAGTGATCGTTATTATGCGCATAAACTGCTCGTATATAAGTGCCTCATTAACAATGCATTACAGTTATTAAGTGCGCTCGCTCATAGACAAGGCATCCGTTAATAAGTGCAGGCTGATCACATGAATACCATTATATACGTTTGCCGCGCTCATTACAATGCATAATAGTATATAAGTTGCCGCGCTCACACAATGCTATACCGATATAAAGTGCTAGGCAGCTCATACAATTGCATACGTTATATAAGTAGCGCTCATACAATGCATACCGTTATATAAGTCTGCGCTCATACATGCAACCGTTATTATAGAGTGCGCGTGCAATCTTACAATGCCATATTGTTATAAAGTGCCAGCGCTTCACTCAATGCATACCGATATATAAGTGACAGCGCTCATACAATCATACAGTGTAATAGCTGCCGCGGATCATAAGCAACGTGATCTAAGGGCCTCAATCAGCATTGTTTATATAAGTGCCGCGTCTCACCAATGCCATATGTATAGTAACGTGCCGCTGGCTCACCACAATGCATATTGGCTATTATAAGTGCCGCGATTACAACAATGCATATTCGTTAATAAGTGCCAGCGCGCATACAATGACATACCGTTTAGTATAGTGCCGCGGTCATACTAATGCATACGTGTAATAAGGTGCCGCGCTCACAATGCATTACCGTTATTATAAGTGCCGCGCTCATATCACAATGAATTACCGTTATATAAGTGCGCGCCTCATAATGCCCTACAGTTATATAAGTGCGCGCTCATACAATGCATACCGTTATATAAGTGCCGAGCTCTACAATGCAGATACCGTTATATAAGTGCCGCGCGCTAAATGCATTACCAATAACTCATCAATGCATACCGTTATATAAGGCGGCTCTCATTACAATGGCATACCGTGTATTTAAGAGGCAGCGCTTATACATGCATACCGTTAGAATAAAGGCAGCGCTTCCTACAATGCAATACCAGTTATATAGTGCAGCCTCATAGACCATGCATTGAAAGAGCTATAAGTGCCGACGCTCATTACACTGCCCCTACCGGATTATCTTCTTAGCGTTGTTACAGAAATTGTTATTCGTGTTTTTTATTTTCATAGAATGAACGACTTCTGTGATGCTTTTTTTTCAGCAGAAATGTGAAAAGTGTTTAATTAAATGAACGTTATCATGTTATACATGTGTGTACAGACACACACACACACACACACACACACACACACACACACACACACACACACACACACACACACACACACACACACACTCTGCCAGGAGGAGGTATACGGCATTCTGATGTTCCTTGTGAGTGCGTGTGAGTGCGAGTGTGTGTGTGACTGTGTATATGTATCTAACACACTTTCTCTCCCCCCCCCCAATCGCAGATAGGGACCCTGTGGGGAAATCTACATGTATTACCAGGTGTGGTGCAATACCTGTCAGGCTCACAGGAGGCCTGAACCTCCGCTGATGGGAACCTGGGGTGTATCCTGGAACGATAATCACATTATACAGCGCCTCCACCTGTGCAGGATCCTGGAGTATAGAATAACCCCTGATACAGTAACCACATACACCAGAGTATATATAACTGTTTACTATATGCATCAGAATAACATATCACAATATAACATCAACAGGGTGAGTGTTACCCTGTAACACTAGGCCTCACGGGCCGTAACCCAACACCATATACCCAAGTGTCCCACAACCCCACCCAAGTGTGAGACAGCGCTGCCCACTAGATGAGGTGTATAGTTGGTGCACTTGGTGACCGATACCTGCCCGGGGCTCCTGCACCCGGGTACAGCAGAACAACAGAACGAGGATCCATTTGCGTCCAGCGCCAAAGTCTCAGCGATGGCGTCCTCCTCTTGGTGGGATAGTCTCCCTCTGAGTGATCTCACCGTAAAGTCTCTATCTTCAGTGAGGTAGGTCTGGTCCCAGACCTCACTTGTCCGGGGCTCACAGCACTGCAGCTTTGTCCCTGAACTTACACACCACTAAAGGGGCCAGGTCCCTAACTGAAGGGGCCTTCCCTACAGCAGTCACAACCTGATATGAGTAGGGCCTAGCTGGCGCCTAAGGGGGTCTCTGACCTAGTGCAGGGGCTACTTGCTTCCCTGCACCTACACACTCCCCTGTCTGTGTCCCAGCTCTTACTGTCTTCCCTGCACACGAAACGTATCCTTCTGCAGCAGGAGAATGTGGCTGTTCCATTGGCTCCCTGGCGTCATGTGGTTAGCAGCCCCAGGGGCTGCTGGGAGTTGTAGTCCCTTGGGAACCTCATTAACATTGGGGCCGCGTGCTCTGTCTCTCCTGCGCATGCGCAACTTCTTCATGGTTGCCGCTCCTCGTAACTGCGCATGCGCAACCTTAGGCAGGCCCTGCACTATGGAACACCATCTTGGCCATTCCGCAATCCCTGTAATGGCCGCCGCGTCGTTTCTGCACATGCACGAGCCTCAACGTATGCGCGTGTCCATCAAAGATGGCGGAGCCCTTCAGAGGGAGCCAGATGGCATGCTAAGAACCCATCCCTGATTGTTCACTTAATCCAATTAACACATTACAGGGCTGACTCCCAAATCCCATCACAATGCTTACACATAGATCACAAACACGTTATCTCATAATGTTTGCTCAACTAGACTTGGGAATTGAATTAACAGGGAACAATGTTGATTCACTAAACTGTGGTATTGCATTTACAGGGAATAACAGATACAGACTTTGAAATACATTCTTACAGACGAGGAAACACATTTACACATTCCCTGTTCTTCTCCAGATATTAAAGTACATTTGGCCAAATAAGCATTACAAAGGTGGCCAAGTTACATAGATTTAGGGGCAGCTAGCTGGACTTCATCCCAGTTTTGTGATGCCAGCTACCCCTACCGTCACAGGTAGAAATGCAACATAAAAAGAGAAACATACAACATGTTACAGGGAAAGGTCACAGATATTTCAACATTCCACCTGAAACAAAATTAACCCCTGGTCCCTGAGGTGCTGGAACCAGGCTAAGACATAATACATATCTATACATACACATAACATAATACAACGGTATTACTGACAGGTAGGGGTAATGGCGGGCTTGACCTTTGTTAAGAGCAGCCATATTTATCCCGACCGTCACAATGATCTCTCTCGTCAGTTGCCCGAGAGTCACCCCCCGGCAAGGAATACAGGACACCCCTGCTTCTGGCTGAGCCTGCAGCAGACACAGGCCAGTCACCATCTGGCCGACTGAGGTTTCCCATCTCTCCTTTAACTGCAATCTCAGTGAAATCCTCCAGTAAGGCCCTATCCAATTCCTGCTTTCCTGGAGGTCTGTAGACCACCCCTGTATGAATTACAGCCTTCTCACCAGGTCTAGGGTTACCCGCAGTGACTCCATCTTTTATGCAGGACCTTGTACGGAACTGGTGTCTTGTGTGTTCTTAACATTAAGGCGACACCTCCCTTCCTTCCTACTCTGCCCTTTGTAAATATAGTGTAAAGCGATATCGCTCTACCCCAGTTCTGATTTCCATTGTACTATGAGCGTAAGAGCCACAATGTCAAAGTCAGCCCATTGTCATTATTGCAATTAGTTCTGGGATTTTGTTTCCCAAACTACTGTGCAATCATTTGTACGCATCGCCTGAAGGTATCTGTTACGCCTTCTCCTAATCCTGCCTGTGTCCCCGGAACACCACCTTCTGCCAGTTAAGCTTCTTCTGTTTCCTCGGAACATGCCACCCAATCAGTATTTTTGCAGCGGTGGTGGGTGAGGGTGCTGTGGGTGGGGGGGAGGTTTGGGTGCTGCGGGGGGCAGTTGGATTTATCCTAACTCATCTCACTGCCCCCCTCACTTACTTTAAATACTTGCTTGTACTTTGTGGAACATTAACCCCACCCACTGGAATGTTAATGAGCCGAGAGGACACACAGAGCTTTGTATTCACAGCTGCATGGAATCTCAGCCACCCCAGTGTATGTCTGAGTCGCCCCTAATGTGGAGCCAAAGGATGTGGGCCATTCGCTGATGTTAAAGTGACTTAAAAGCTGCTCTATTTCAATCTGAAACTCACCGGCCCTTAATCTCTTGTACCCCATTTTCCAACTCTACCTGTCCATGAAGTGTCCGTGTGTGACTGTGTGTGACTGTGTGTGACTGTGTGTGACTGTGTGTGACTGTGTGACCCTGTTCTTTTAATGTAGCCGTGTATTGTTGTAACTCTGTGCCCAGGACATGTGTGAGAACGAGAGGTAACTCTAACTGTATTACTGCCTGTAACACACGTTATAACTCTGTGCCCAGGACATGCGTGAGAACGAGCGGTAACTCTCACTGTATTACTGCCTGTAACACGTTATATCTCTGTGCCCAGGACATGCGTGAGAACGAGAGGTAACTCTCACTGTATTACTGCCTGTAACACGTTATAACTCTGTGCCCAGGACATGCGTGAGAACGAGAGGTAACTCTCACTGTATTACTTCCTGTAACACATGTTATAACTCTGTGCCCAGGACATGTGTGAGAACGAGAGGTAACTCT
>WSYH01000945.1:15931-38537 GCA_036426205.1 Ascaphus truei | reverse complement strand
AACTGTATATAACTCGGCTGTAACACACGTTATAACTCTGTGCCCAGGACATGCGTGAGAACGAGCGGTAACTCTCACTGTATTACTGCCTGTAACACAGTTATAATCTCTGTGCCCAGGAATGCGTTGAGAACTCAGAGTGATACTCTCACTGTATTACGGCCTGTACCACGTTATAATCTGTTCCAGGACATGTGACAGAGGTAACTCTCACTGTATTACTGCCTGTAACACGTTATAACTCTGTGCCCAGGACACAGTGCGTGAGAACGAGAAGGTACTCTCACACTGTATTACTGCCTGTAACACGTTATAACTCTGTGCCAGGACATGCGTGAGAACGAGGGTAACCTCTCACTGTATTACTGCCTTAACACATGTTATAACTCTGTGCCCAGGAACATCGCTGAAAACGAGCGGTAACTCTCACTGTATTCTGCCTGTAACACATTTATAAACTCTGTGCCCAGGACACGCGGTGAGAACTAGAGGTACTCTCACTTAATTACTGCCTGTACCACATGTTATAACTCTGTGCCCAGGACATGCGTGAGAACGAGAGGTAACTCTCACTGTATTACTGCCTGTAACACATGTTATAACTCTGTGACCCAGGACATGCGTGAGAACGAGAGGTACTCTCACTGTATTACTGCCTGTAACACGTTATAACTCGGTGCCCAGGACATGCGTGAGACAGAGTAACTCTCACTGTATACTGCCTGTAACAGTTATACTCTCTGTGCCCAGGGACCTTCGTGAGAACGAGTAACTCTCACTGTATTACTTGCCTGTAACACGTTATAACTCTGTGCCAGGACTGTGCGGAGAAACGAGAGGTACTCTCACTGTATTATCTGCCTGTAACACTTATAAACTCTGTGGCCCAAGGACATGCGTGGAGAACGATGGTAACTCTCACTGTATTACTGCCGTAAACACACGTTATAACTCTGTGCCCAGGACTTTGTGAGAACAGAGGTAACTCTCACTGTATACTGCCTGTAACACGTATAACTCTGTGCCCGGATATGCGTGGAACGAGGGTAACTCTTCACTGTATTACTCCTGTAAACACTTCTTATACTCTATGCTCAGGACATGCGTGAGAACAGAGGTAACTCTCACTGTATTACTGCCCGTAACACGTTATCATTTCTGTGCCCAGGACCTGCGTGAGAACGAGAGGTAACTCTCACTGTATAACTGTCGCGTAACAACAGTTAAAACCTGTGCCCAGACATGCGTGAGAAGAGAGGTAACCTCTCCTGTATACTCCGGTTAACACGTTATAATCTGTGCCACCGGACATGCGTGAGAACGGAGGGTAACTCTCACTGTATTACTGCCTGTAACACACACGTTATAACCCTGTGCCCCAGGACATACTTGAAGACGAGGTAACTCTCACTGTATTCTGCCTGTGTGACACGTTATAACTCGTGCCCAGACATCCTTTGAGAACGAGAGTGTAAACTCTCCACTGTATTACTGCCTGTAACACGTTAAACTCTGGCCCAGAGACTCGCGTGAGAACGAGAGGTACTCTCCTGGTATTCTTGCCTGTAACACTTATAAACTCAGTGCCCAGGACATGCTTGGAGAACGAAGGTAACCTCTCACTGTATTACTATTACTGCCTGTAACACACTTTAATAACTCTGTGCCCAGGACATGCGTGAGACCGAGAGGTAACTCTCACTGTATTACTGCCTGTAACAACCTGTTACTCTGTGCCCAGGACATGCGTGGAACGAGAGGTAACTCTCAATGTATTACTCCTGAACACTTATAACTCTGTCCCCGGACTGCGGAGAACGAGAGGACTCTCACGTATTACTACGCCTTAACACATTATAAACTCTGTGCCCAGGACATGCGCTGAGAAAGAGAGGTAACTCTCACGTATTACTGCCTGTAACACGTTATACTCTGTGCCCCCGGACATGCGTGGAGAGAGAGGTAACCTCACTTTTACTGTACTGCCTGCAACACGTTTAGTAACTCTGTGCCCAGGACATGCGTGAGAACGGGTACACTCTCACTTGTATACTGCCTGTAACACTTATTAAACTCTGTGCCAGGATATGCGTGAGACGAGAGGTAACTCTCACGTATTACTCCTGTAACACACTTTTATACCTTGCTCGGTGAGGCATGCGTGAGAACAGAGTTAACTCTCACTGTATTACTGGCCTGTACCAAGTTATATTCTGTGCCCAGGAAGGACATGCCTGAGACGAGAGCTAACATCTACCTGTATTACTGCCTGTAACACACGTTATAACTCTGTGCCCCAGGCCATGCGTGAGAACGGATGGTAACTCTCACTGTATTACTGCGTAACAACATGTTTAAACTCGGTGCCCAGACACGCGGAGAAAGAGGGTAACTCTCACTTTATTACTGCTGTAAACACTTCATAACTCTTGCCCAGGACATGTCGTGAGAACGAGAGGTAACTCTCACTGTTTAGACTGCCTGAACACACTGTTATAACTCTGTGCCCAGGAACATGCGTGGAGAGAGGTAACTCCACTGTATTACTTGCCTGTAACACTTTATACTCTGTGCCCAGGACATGCGTGAGACGAGAGGAAACTCTCACTTTTTACTGCCTGTAAACGTTATAACTCTGTGCCCAGACATGCGTGAGAAGAGAGGTAACTCTCACTGTATTACTCTACTGCCTGTAACACATTATAAAACTCTGTGCCCAGGACATGTGGAGAACGAGGGTACTTATCTACTGTATCTGCCTGTAACACGTTATAATCTGTGCCCAGGAATGCGTTGAAGAACGAGAGGTAACTCTCACTGTATTATTCTCCTGTACACTTTTATAACCTATGCAGACGCTCTTGAGAACGAGAGGTAACTCTCACTGTATTACTGCCTGTAACACGTTATAATTCTGTGCCCAGGACAGGCGTGAGAACGAGTAGTAAACTCTCAACTGTATTACTGCACTGTAAAACGTTATAACTCTGTGCCCAGGAACAGCGGTCGAGAACGAGGTAACTCTCACTGTTACTGCCTTAAACCGTTATAACTCTGTGCCCAGGACATCGGGCGATTAAACGAGCGGTTAACTCTCACTGTACTTAATGACTGCCTGTACAACACGTTATAACTCTGTGACCCAGGACATGCGTTAGACGAGTAGGTAACTCTCACTGTATTACTACTGCCTGTAACACTGATTTATACTCTGTGCCCAGGACATGCGTGAGACGAAGGTAACTCCACTGATTACTGCTGTAACACGTTATAACTCGGTGCCCAGGACTGGCGTGAGAACGATGGTAACTCCACTGTATTACGCCGTAACACATTATCACTCTGTGCCCCAGGACATGCGTGAAACGAGAGGTAACTCTCACTGTATTACTGCCTGTAACACATTAAACTCTGTGCCAGGACTGCGTGAGAACGACGAGGGTAACTCTCCTGTATTACTGCCTGTAACACATGTTATAAAACTCTGATGCCCAGACATGCGTGAGAACGAGAGGTAACTTCTCACTTATTACTGTCTTAACACATTATCTCTGTGCCCAGGACATGCGTGAGAACGAGAGGTACTCTCATGTATTACTGCCTTACACGTTATAAACTCGTGCCCAGGACATGCGTGAGAACGAGAGGTAACCTCACACTGTATTACTACGCCTGTACCCCAGTTATACTCTTTGCCCAGGACATGGCGTGAGAACGAGAGGTAACTCTCCTGTAATACCTGCCTGTAAACACATGTTTAACCTCTGTGCCCAGATATGCTGTGAGAACGAGAGGTACCTCTCACTGTATTACTCCTGTAACACTTCTTATAAACTCTGTCAGGACATGCGTGAGACGAGAGGTAACTCTCACTGTATACTGCCTGTAAACACACGTTTAATTTTCTGTGCCCAGGACATGCGTGGAGAACAGAGGAAGGGTAACTCTCACTGTACATTACTCTGCCTGTAACACACGTTATAAATCTGGCCCAGACATGCGTGAGAACGAGAGGAAACTCTCACTGTATTACTGCCTGTAAAACAGTTAACTCTGTGCCCAGGACATGCGTGAGAACAGGAGTAACTCTCACTGTATTACTGCCTGTAAACACAGTTATAACTCTGTGCCAAGGACATTCGTGAGAACTGAAGGTACCTCATACTGTATTCAAGCCTGTAACAACTTATAACTCTGTGCCCAGGACATAGCGTGAGAACGGAGAGTAAACTCTCACTGTATACTGCCTGTTAACACAAGTTTAAACTGTGGCCAGGACATGCGTGAGAACGAGAGTTAACCCTCACGTATTATGCCGTGTAACACGTTATACTCTGTGCCCAGACATGCGTGAGAACGAGAGGTAATCTCACTGTATTACTGCCTGTAACACAGTATAATCTGTGCCCAGGACATGCGTGAGAACGAGAGGTAACTGCTCACTGTATTATGCCTGTAACACGTTATAACTCTGTGCCCAGGAATGCGGAGAACGAGAGGTAACTCTCCACTGTATTACTGCCTGTAACACACGTTATAACTCTGGTGCCCAGGACATGCTGCCCAGGACATGCGTGAGAACGAGAGGTAACTCTCACTGTATTACTTCCTGTAACACATGTTATAACTCTGTGCCCAGGACATGCATGAGAACGAGAGGTAACTCTCACTGTATTACTGCCTGTAACACATGTTATAACTCTGTGCCCAGGACATGCGTGAGAACGAGAGGTAACTCTCACTGTATTACTAGGCGTATGTAACATTACAGATAATATATTTGATGAGCGTATGAAACAGTTACAGACCAGTTAAATGTGAGACAGCCTGAGATTTGAAAGACTTAAACTGTGGTGTAATGTGAGAGTCTCCGGCTACTGTCCCATTTTGGGGTGACGGTAAGAGGAGGATAAGCGCCGGATACTTTGTTGAGCCTTGGGACCATGAACATGTTTTGGAGTCAGATCTCAGGTGATAGGTGCTGTGTGTGTTAGGGTGAGGAGCTGGTTCAGATAGGCTGTAGCTTGCCCAGAAAGTATGAAGGCAAGACAGGAAGGTGAACTTTGCGCCTCGACTCGAGTGATGGCCTGTCCAAAAATGAACAGTAAAGGCAATGGTGGAACGGGCACCTTCTCATCTCGGTGAGTAAAACTGTGTGATATCTGCGAGTCGTTTCATTAGAGTCACGCACCACTCTGACACACTTTGGTGTTACCAGGGCGAGGTATATGGGTCAATGAACCGCAAGTTCAGCTGAATCGTCCTGTGGGTTCACACACCCTGCCCGTTACTTTGCCTCCCAATGTCTTCTGGCATAAAAGGGACCTCTTGTGGAGACCATATCTAGAGCAGCGTGACCAAGTCCAGTCCCTCAGGAGCGCCCACTGGTTCCGGTTTTGAGGATACCCCTGCTTCAGCCAGGTGGCTCGGTCAAAACTGATCCTCTGAGCCACCCTGTGCTGAAGCGAGCATATCCTGACACCTCTGACCCGTTGCTAGCTCTTGAGGATGGATTTGGCCCATCCCTGATCTCGAAACAGCGGTGGCTAACTCCAGTCCGTCCAGAACGCCCGGCCAGGCTTTAATTGCTGTCCCTGCTTCAGCACAGGTTGGCTCAGCCATTGACCGAAAGCAGGTACTATCCTTCGAACCTCCAGCAGTGTCAGGTTTTAAGCACTGGCGTTGGGAACCCCACCATCAAGACGTTGGGGGACCCACCAAAGGTTTCTATTGACGGAGCTAGTTTTGCATTGGAACGTTCTGCCCGTCCGCAGACCAAGGAGTTTCCAGTGACTGTCCCTTCTTTTTCCTCCTGTCGCTCTCATCTCCTGTCTCTTTCTCCTTTTTGGTTGTCCGCTGTCCTATCTCTGTTCCCTCCGCTTCTTCTCTCTCTGCCTGTCCTGCTTCCTGTTTGCGATCCCTCCGTTCCTTCAACAACACCGGAGCTGTTGGGGGGTCGGTATCCTCTTGGTCCCTTTCCGGCTACGTGGGAGATAGCGTAGGAGGAGGGGGGGGGACAGGAAGCCGTTTCACGTGGTGGGACTTTCCCCGTACTCGTAAGAACAACCGGAATCTACATAAAGCTTAACTGGGATCACCGGGTGTGGGGGGGGGTGGCATTGCTTTTTTATTTTTGTTTGTTATAAATTGAAGCAGGGGGGTTGCCTGAGCTAAACCCCATTATTTCAGCTCTGGGGGAACCCCGTTTCTCGAGATACTTCCATGTTGGGAGGGGTGCAGGTTCTACAGCCAGGGACGTGTGCGGCCGTGACATATTTGCGGCGTTTCGATGTCCGCTCTCACGCCGGCCACGCTGTGTGAACGGCGAGCATTAGCTTCTAAGGGTTTCCATGTAAAAATGGATTTCATGCAAAAGATGACACAATTGTTGTGCCCCTTTTTGGCATAACATCAGCCTTTTGAGTGCTATTGAAACCGGTTTGAGATTGATTGTGTGTTCCGGTGATATGTAAAAAGGATTGTTCTGCTTGCACAGATGCTCAGTAACCAACACTTTCTTTTGACCCCCCCCCGTCACAGATTGCGCTAGTTAATAGTCCACTAGGAAACTTGACACACACCTGAGCAGTCACTGTCTGTCCGACGCCGATGGGAGCTGATAAGAGGGGGGGGGGTGAGGTGTGTGCTTATATCTTCGGTCAGGACTGACACGTAGGTTATACCACTCTTTCCATGCTGGGGGATCCAGCAGTCACCGCCCCTATGGAGATATGTCTCCCCTAGCAGGCATCTCCTCCCTCCCCCCCCCCCCACCCCCACATGACCGTTAAGTTGCACATTTCCTGGCATGAAGGGTAGTTCTCTCTGAACCAAACTGAACTAAAGAACCGGGGCAGGTTCAAGATGATTAAAGGGACGCGGTGCTCAAAACTAGATGTGAATTACTCTAGAAGCATTCTGTCCATTGGTGTGTTCCTCTAGAAAACCTTGTATCTATGTGTGATCCGTCTAAAAGCCTCTTCATATCTATTGTTGTTGTGCCGTGAGTCTCTAGAATAGGCGTTACCTGTGATGGTGATTTCTCTAGAATGGCGTTACACTGTGTGATGTGATTTCCTCTAGAATAGGCGTTACCCTGTGTTTGTGTTGATTTCTCTAGAATAACGTTACCTGTGTGATGTGAGGTCCTCTAGAAATAGGCTTTAACCTGTGTGCCGTGACTCCTCTAGATAGGTATTCCTGTGGTGATGTGATTTCTCTAGAATAGAGCGTTACCTGTGTGCCGTGCCTCCTCTAGAATAGGCTTTACTGTGTGCTGTGAGTCCTCTAGAATAGGCGTTACCTGTGTGATGTGATTTCTCTAGAATAGGCGTTACCTGTTGTGCTGTGACTCTCTAAATAGTCTTTACCTGTGTTCTGTGACTCCTCTAGAATAGCGTTACCTGTGTGCCGTGACTCCTCTAGAATATGGCGTTACCTGTGTGCCGTGAACTCCTCTAGAATAGCGTTACCTGTGTGTCCGTGACCCTCTAGAATAGCGCGTTTACCCTGTGTGCCGTGTACTCCTTCTGAATAGGCTTTACCTGTGTGCTGTGAGTCCTCTAGAACTAGGCGTTACCTGTGTCTGTGGATTCTTCAGAAATAAGTGTTATCCTGTGTGCCGTAACTCCTCTAGATAGGTATACCTGTGTGATGTGGATATTCTCTAGAAATAGCGTTACCTTGTGCTGTGGATTCTCTAGAATAAGCGTTACCTGTGTGATGTGGATTCTCTAGAATAGGCTTTACCTGTGTGGCTGTGAGTCCTCTAGAATAGGTTTTACCTGTGTGCCGTGCTCCTCTTAGAATGCTTTACCTGTGTGCTGTGACTCCTCTAGAATAGGCGTTACCTGTGTGCTGTGACTCCTCTAGAATAGGGCTTTACCTGTGGTGCTGTGGACTCCTCTAGAATAGAGCGTTACCTGTGTGCTGTGACCCTCTAGAATATGGCGTTACCTGTGTGCCTTGACTCCTCTAGAATAGGCTTTACCTTACCTGTGTGTGCTGTGCATTCCTAGATAAGCTTACTGTTGTGCCGTGACTCTCCTAAATGGCGTTACCTGTTTGCTGTGAGTCCTCTAGATATGGCTTTTACCTGTGTGGTGTGAGTCCTCTAGAATAGGCTTTACCTGTGTTCTGTGACTCCTCTAAATAATCGTTACCTGTGTGCCTGACTCCTCTAGAATAGGCTTTACCTGTGTGCCGTGACTCCTCTAGAATAGCGTTCCTGTGTGCCGTGAGTCCTCCTAGATAGGCGTTCCTGTTGCCGTGACTCCTCTCGAATGGCGTCTAGTGTGCCGTGAGTCCTCTAGATAAGCGTTAACCTGTTGCCGTGACTCCTCTAGAATAGGCTTTACCTGTGGTGCTTGAGTCCGCTAGAATATGCATACCTGTGTGATTGTGATTTCTCTAGAATAGCGTTACACTTGTGCCGGACCTCCTAGCTCCTGAGTGAGAGAATAGGCGGTTCCTGTGATGGTGATCCTCTAGAATAGGCGTTACCTGTGTGCCGTGACCCTCAGAACTAGCTCTTACCTGTGTGCCGTGACTCCCTCAGAAAAGGCGTTACCTGTGTCCGTGACTCATCCGTAAATAGGCTTACCTTGGGTGCCGTAACTCCGCTGATATGGCGTTACCTGTTGTGCCGTGACTACCTCTAGAATAGGCGTTACCTGGGTGCCGTGACCTCCTCTAGAATAGGCGTACCTATAGTGCCTGTACTCCTCTAGATGGCCGTTACCTGTGTGCGTTACTCCTCTAGAATAGGCGTTACCTGTGTTCGTACCAGAATAGTGACATGTGTCTGATCCTCTAGAATTAGGCGTTACCTGTGTGCAGTGACTCCTCTAGAATAGGCTTACCTGTGTCCGGCTCCCTTATGTGTTACCTGTCGAGCTCCTCTAGACATAGGCGTTACCTGTGTTGCCGTGACTCCTCTAAGAAAGGCGTTACAGCTTGTGCCGTGACTTCTTCCTCAGAATAGGCTTTACCTGTGTGCCGTGACTCCTCTAGAATAAGGCGTTACCCATGTGTGCCGCTCCTCTAAATAGGCTTACCACCTGTGCCGTGACTCCTCTAGAATAGGACGTTACCTGTGTGCGTTTGACTCCTACTAGATAAGGCGTTACCTGTGTGCCACCGTGACTCCTCTAGAATAGGCTTACCTGTGTGCGTGACTCCTCTAGAATAAGGCGTTACCCTGTGGCTTTGACGCTCTGAAAGAAATAGGCGTTAGTCCCTGGTGCCTGACTCCTCTAGAATAGGCGTTACTGTGTTGTGACTCCTCTAGATAGGCGTTTACCTGTTGCCGTGACTCCTCTAGAATAGGGCGTACATACTCCCTAGATGGCGTGGTGCTGGATCCTCGAATGGCTTCCTGGTCCGTGATATAATAGCGTTACTTGCGACAGAACACTGCCGCCTGTGATAGAGATCCTCTAGACGTTGGCCACTGTGTTTTGGGCGCCGACCCTCCAAATAACACTGATTCAGTTTGGCGATAATGCTCCAAGAACGCATTATCAAGAAGCTCTTCAGAAGGGGAAAGCTGTTTTTGGTTTGTCCTGGGGGAGGGAGTTGGCTAAGAGAGGGGGGGCGGGAGCAAGGAGGGATGTGTGGAGATGTCGGGAGAAAGGGGGGTCCTCTATTCCGGCGACTTTTTTCCTTCTTTCTGGCTCTCTTGTTTCCTTCTTTCTTATAATATATATTATCTGTAACTGTTACATACGCCTATAATATATATTATCTGTAACTGTTACATACGCCTATAATATATATTATCTGTAACTGTTACATACGCCCATAATATATATTATCTGTATCTGTTACATACGCCCATAATATATATTATCTGTATCTGTTACATACGCCTATAATATATATTATCTCTAACTGTTACATACGCCTATAATATATATTATCTCTAACTGTTACATACGCCTATAATATATATTAACTGTAACTGTTACATACGCCTTTAACATATATTATCTGTAACTGTTACATACGCCTATAATATATATTAACTGTAACTGTTACATACGCCTATAATATATATTATCTGTAACTGTTACATACACCTATAATATATATTATCTGTAACTGTTACATACGCCTATAACATATATTACCTGCAACATACGCCTATAACATATATTATCTCTTACTGTCCATGCAATGTCTTGTACATAATGTATAACCTACTCACTTAATGTAACCATATATCTGTCATCATCTCTGTGCCCAGTACATGCGTGAGAACGAGAGGTAACTCTCACTGTATTACTGCCTGTAACACACGTTATAACTCTGTGCCCAGTACATGCGTGAGAACGAGAGGTAACTCTCACTGTATTACTGCCTGTAACACACGTTATAACTCTGTGCCCAGGACATGCGTGAGAACGAGAGGTAACTCTCACTGTATTACTGCCTGTAACACGTTATAACTCTGTGCCCAGGACATGCGTGAGAACGAGAGGTAACTCTCACTGTATTACTGCCTGTAACACATTATAACTCTGTGCCCAGGACATGCGTGAGAACGAGAGGTAACTCTCACTGTATCACTGCCTGTAACACATGTTATAACTCTGTGCCCAGGACATGCGTGAGAACGAGAGGTAACTCTCACTGTATTACTGCCTGTAACACGTTATAAATAAATAAAAAATAAATAATCCCCCCCGAGATTTCTTTGGTTTTGTATATCTATTGATGTTAAAAAAATAAAATACTTCTGGAATCTTTAATATCAGGTGTAGCAGGAAGGAGAGGAGGGGCCAGCTTTATACTAAATACCTGTCTAATAAAAACACAATCCAGCTGAATAGCTTTAAAACACGCAGCGTTCAGACTCTATAGGGGGGCTCCCGACGCGCTTATTTTCCATGTTGCTATGTGGCGCTTGGCAGGGGAATTTTCCATGTATGTTTGCTAGGACGACCGTTGATATCCTGAGATAAGAGGCTGAACACACACACAGCCTGTGTACCCATCGGAAACAACAATACAAGCGCCGTCTGAATACCAAACAGAAACCTGCAATAACAGGGGGGTATGGGGGTTATCTGGGGAGGGGGGGGGGGGTGGGGGGGGGGGGAGACCCTAACCCCTTCTGGTATCATAATAAAACAGGGAAGGGAGATAGCAGACTGCAGTGTCATCTCTTTAGAAAAGCACATGCATATTGTTGGGGATGGCAGCAGTTTCAATGCGAGGTGCCCAGAGAGGGGCTGTGGGTTTGGGGAGCCGAGCAATACACTATCTTTGTGGATTCATTGAGACCGGGAACAAATGTGCAAAGCACAGAAAATGATGGTGCCCTTTCCTGTAAGGTTAGCACCGTATGTACGGTTTGAATAGGGGAGAATCAGTTGCCAGGGGTCCAGGGTTGAACCGGACACTATGCCCAGTAAAAAAATGAGAGGTAATACTGGACGTGTACGTGTATACCGGTATTACCTCTCTGGGCGTGTATGTGTATACCGGTATTACCTCTCTGGGCGTGTATGTTTTTTGTTAACACTGGCTTCATTTCTCTTAGCAAATCAAGTACGTCGTTGAGTGATGTGAAGATTCTGAACTCGAGACGACGACGCCATGAGCGACAGAAATCCCCATCCAACAGACAGGGAGCGACAACGAGTTGAGCCCGATTGAAGCTGGATTATGGGGGATGACTCCGTCACAATCCCCATATCCAAAAGCTGCCTTGCCCCAAATCCAAAGCTGCCAACAAAAAAAAAAAAAACCCAAAGCTGCCCCCAACAGCTGCGCCCATTGTGAGTGATGCCTAGAAACCATTGGCCCTTCAATCCCTCCCCTTTTCTGTATTGCTTTTTCACCTACCCCCTCAGTGTGGAATTGTTGGCATGCATTTTGTTGTAGAGTTGCCGCTTGACGCTTTTGAATGACTCTGAAATATCCTTTAGATCCTCAGATGGAGGAAGGTTTATCTGCCATAATTATTCCTAAGGACAGCATATTACCAAGCATATAGTTTCAGAGGTGGTGGAAGCTACGAGGCTTCGTCCTTTGCTTTAGGCAGATAGGAGAACGGTCTGCCAGAGACTAAATACAAGTAGATACAGGGACGGAGGAGCGGGGGCAGCCAACAGAAGCTGTCCCCTGCAGGCCAAGTCTCAGAGGTTGTTATAGTTTCACACGGCTTTTACCAGGAACCAGTAGTAGCGAGCTCGTGGTTAGTTAAGAAGAAAATAGTTTTTACCGAATCTTGGAACGTAGGTGAACGGGGAACTAAAGCATATTTCTGCACATACACGAATGCAGAGGAACCAGCTTTTTTACCCATCATGCATGCAGTAACCGATCAAGAGTCTGAGGCTTTATTCTGCAGAGGGGAGAACTCATCGGCATGATGGCGTTTCCGTAGTTATGTTCTGTCCTTCTAAGCAGAGCTTATACCCCCTTAACCATGGCCGTTACTCCTCTCTCACAAATCAACCAGAGTATTAGCGTATGCGATATATTAATAGGCAGCAAAATAAGAAGAAATGATGTTTCCTCCTGAACGTGTATATCTTGGACCATTCATGGTAGAACATATTCAGGCATTCTTGTGCGAGTGAGATCAATATTACCATCAATCTATGTTCTGCCACTGTCTTTTCATGCGGATTTCGAGAAGCAGATGGATTCTAAACAAACATCTAAAAACATTTGTATCCTACAAATATTCCTTTCCTCCTTTCTACAGCGATTCTGGCCATACTGATTTACAATTGAACCCCTCGCCACCTCAGGCTCGTGTATGCTATGATAGACTTTCAGGCACAACTAACACGCCTAATTGTAATTAGTGTTTTATACCACGTGAGAAGCCTTTCAAAGGAGACCACGTTAGATTTTATTTCCGACCAATGGATTAGCGCAGGTTCTGGCGCTTTGGCTCATGTTACAAATTTTGCCCTTTTTATTATTTTCTTAATTTTTATTTCCCAATAGGAAAACAGGAGAAAAAATAATAGACGCCGCGAGCCCAGCAAAAGCTCCACCGGTGGCGGAAAAGGTATGTTGGTAAATATTCAGCTGCCGACCTCCGGGTTTTTTGTAAAACAAAAAGTGGGAGTGGGTGATTTAATTGGTGTCGCCCGGGAAAAAGAAAACGTTCGCTGGCAAGCTCCATCAGCCGGCTTTTTCTTCTTGCAGTCCCTTGATCGAAACTTGACGCGGCGAAGACCGAGGTGGCGACCAAGGCCAGCCTTCCCCCCGCCTGGGCCGCCCCCGACCGTGAAACACTTGCGCCCAAAAGCGCGTCCGCCCAAACCCGCTGCGCAAGAACGGTAAGATCCGGTCGTGTATGCGTGCGCGGCGTTTGCTGTCGTTCGTTCTTGAATGACCAAAAACTGGCGTACGAGTTCTCGGAAGTTTACCGCGGGATCCCAGATTAGAATAAACGCCGGCGTTTGGGGGTCGCGAAGTGAAAGGCGGACTTTAAAGATGACGATGCTTAGGTCTTGACCTACCTCCGGGGTATGGGAGCTCCAGTCCTAAGGGGCCCTCCCCCAACAGGCAGTATTAAGGATATCCATGCTTAAGCGCAGGACTTGGCCACCTGTGCTGAAGCAGGAGATCATGGACAAAAATGACCTGTTGGTGGCCCTTGAGGAGAGTGGAGTCGGTCTGTGCCCATGCCTCTACATGTGACTTCCGGTAGATGGGACTGCTGCGGAGCTAGGACAGGGCACGGAGGAAAATGACTCGTAACCATAACAATTCCCGCGTGAGAGGTGCATGCTCGGTGGATGTTTTGCGTGGGTGGTATTGTTCGAGATATATGTTAGGACGAAGGGGCGCTGTAATGTCAGCCGTAGGGATTTCCATGTGTTTTACGTGCAGTTGTGAAAGGCTTCTAAATACTAGTGGTCCTAAGTCTATATTATAGAAGTATTTCATTCCAATCATGTTGCTACCCCCTACCCATTTTAAATACAGGTGTGTAGTATTTGATAATTAATGCATTTCACCACCAATCCATATGCCCGTTTTAATGATTAGCTTCATTGAGGCTGACTATAGGAGATGGACGGGGACCATATTGCATGGCACTGGGAGGGAGGGTCTGCGCAATCCATCTGAGGCCGTTATAATATTACATGCCGTAAAGGCGAGGAATGCTGCGTTTATGAAACCCAGGCGAGAGGAAATGACTGCTTTAACAAGCCGACCGAGCGGACGCAGAGTTTTACATGCGGCACAGCCCGCGTATTAAAGACCTTCGGTATCCATGATGCTAGAGGGTCAGTGAATGGATATTGCTGTTGTTTGTAGGGTGTTTGAGCTGGATGTCTAAGCATGACTCCCTTCAGTTGAAGAATTGCCTGCATTGATGTTTTCTGCTTGCACAAATATATTGCTGAAAAATGGGCCCTGATAACGGGATTGAGGGTGTTCGCAGTGCAGTTGTGACCACGCCGTCGTTCTCCCTCCCCCGTCTAGATAAACAGACTTCCACATGGACGACCTGTGTCTAACCGAACCAGACGGAAAAGATGGGCAAATCCAGCGCCCACCGACAAAAAGAAGCAGTGGATTCCGCCGACGAGACGACGACTTTCCCAGGCACCAAGCAAGCGAAGGCCAAAGGCGTCTCGGAGGCAAGAGGAATGGACCTCGGGGACGGCGACTCTGCTCCGATTGGGCCACCGCGGAAGGAAAAACCCAATCCAACAGAGTCAAGGCTAAGGAAGCCCCTGCGCGCTTACACTTTAACGACGGGACGGTGGGGGTTTTTGTTTTACCAGACAAAAACGAGTTGTATATAAATTGCGGAGCCGTAGTGCAGACGGAATGTATAGGAAACCGTCGGCGCTTCTCCCTCTCGGTATCAGCACTGTTCCCGAACCATTAAAACAGACTGGGCTGAGTGAGGTCCCTTGTGCGAATATACCAGAAAGATTCCTGGGTTTCGAAAACCTTTTCTATTGAGGTTACTGGTTGCTTTCCAAACTTCTTAACGCAATTTTTGTTTTGTTTTTTCCTACCCTCTCCTCCAATTCCTCAACCCTAAGAAATCCAAGAAGTCAGGATGACGATAGTTTCACGGAGCAATCCCCTCGACTAGGACGTGAGACGGATATTGTGGCCGCTCGCGCCCGCACCGGGCCGAGAGCACACACAAAAAAAGAAAGCCGTCGGGTACCTAGAGGATTCGGACGAGAGCTTTCTGATTTCATTCTTAAACCTATGTGAAGCAGAACCGGCACCCGCGTGTTACCTGATTAGAAGACAATTCCCATCTGTCAGCTAGAAATTCAATCAACTATTTTTTTAATAAACCTCCACCTCGCGATTCCCTGTTTTTTAAGTCGAATTTATACCTCCGATTCCTAAAAATACCCTCATTCGGTTCTTATAAAGGCAGAGTCGGAAGGATATCTTTTAAACTGATTTGGTAAATTTATTTAGATACTTTTTGTACTGCCTTGCACCGAGGGGAGGAGGGTAAGGCCGCGCGGCAGGTTTTAGTTGCCAAGAAATTCCTCCCAGATCAAAACCTTGTTTGGGTGGTAAAAAGATAATATTTATTGTCGCAGGTGGGGGTTGTGTTGCCGGCCCCCCCCTGTATTTTAACCTCGCCCGAAACGGGTAACCTGTCTGAGCACGCACGATGTCGCGGCAATCTCAGTGGAGTCCATTTTGACCATGTTCTGTCTGGCGATACGTAAGGCTTTGAGGAAAAATGCACAAATCTAATACAGCGCTGCCCTGTCAGGGTTTCTTACAGCCCAGCTGCGTGTCTTTAAAGCAGGGCAGTGAGGTAGGATAATTGTTGTTTTCCTGCACTGCAACATGGCGCACCATGTGATCTGTCTTGTCACGGCGACCCCCGCGGGATATCTCATACTTGCTGTGAATACTCGTTGCATCGTTCACATTTCTTGTCCGTTCTTCTGTTGTATACTATTTTTACGGTTCTCCCTGTTGTCACTTCATTATTGAGTTTGTAATAAATGCCTTTTTCACAAGTCGGTCAGTACGGACGTTACTTCTTGAAGGGCATAAAATAAAACCTGTGTTTCCAGCAGTAAGAATTGGGGAGGGAGGAGGAAAGTTTTAAACACATGTTGGGACTAGGGGTGAAAGACCACACACAAGCCCCTTTACAAGCTAGATATAACATCTTAGCAGTGAAGATGGATGCAAAGGAAGACTTACTGTCGTGACCACGGCATTCGTCGGTACAAAAGTAGTAATGTACGGGGGCATGGACTAACACCAACAGCTTGCTTTTTTTCCTCCGCCCATTAAACGACCTGATACCTGAGATACCGGTAGGTTTGTGTATGGCCTTGAAACACCCACGGCCCTGAAAACAGCTCGTTCCCGCTCCGGGCGTGACCCCCCCCATGCTTCCCGCAATGGGAGAGATGGGGGACTGCTCCCTTAACTATCCGTTTATGTAGTGTTATATACTAAACCATGTATGTCAGCGATGACGAGTTCCAGGAAAACGCACCGCTCCCTCCCTACTTTGCACAACTCGCCTCCGTTATTCAATAATATAAACGGTTAGGGCCGCTCGTTTCAAGCAGTTGTAACCTTTTTTTTAAAATTATTTTTATATGCCTTGCTACCGGCGGCCAAGTCATTTTGTTTTAAATAAAGCGCCGGTGCTGGATGATTACCTTTTAGAAGTGGCTGTAGACCCGATGCTGGGGCGAGGGGGTGGGGATACATGCGGTGCGCATCGCACTGGTGCGGGATGCCTGCTAAGCTTGTCGGCGGGGGGGAGGGGGGAGGGAGATAATGGCAGATGGTGTGAAATGACTCGTGTGATGGCGTGTGCTTCACTTAGGGGCGGGGATACCAACAGTAAGGGTTTTCGGGTAGGTTATTCTGATCCCGTACCGGGGGGGGCTCAATCGCAAAACAACCTGTCTGCCGAAGCAAAGGACTGATTGAGCCACTGTGCTGAAAACCTGACCTGTATGGTGGCCCCCTGAAACTGCAAGCTGCCACCCCCTGGAGTAACTGCCCACACGGTCTAATAGCTGCGGTTTGTGGCCTTTTGGCCATAACTGAAGTTTGTTCCGGTTCACCTTGGCTTGTTTAGAGCCCCAATCTGCCCGCTGTTGCGTTTATCTTATAACGCGGCTCACCCTCGGTTCATCAAGCTACGGGGACCGCGTTATGTTACGAAGGCATTTCATTTGATAAATTGTCATAGAATCCTTGGCGGGAGAAGAGAAACAGGCTCAATGTGGTCACCCCCCCGCCTCACCCTGGCCAGCCCAATACGAAGCCTGTACCTCTTTTAGGTTCATGGCCGCTTCTGATTTGGGTAATCTTTGTGGCTACTCCTGCAGATCCATGGGTGTCATAACAAGGTTTTGGTGGGTTAATACATGTATAAGGCTGTAGTAGATAGATTATCATGGCCGTTTATTCAACCGTGTCCCTGCGGTTTGTCTCGAAAACTGGTGGAGCTTTGGTAAAATAGGTGATTGTTCCATGCAAAGAGCGTACGTTGGAATACGTTGGGCCTTGGACAGAAGGGGAGATACTGTCCCGGTTTGGCGTGTCCAGTACGACACCTTGGCATGAAACATGCTCCAACGCGGTCGTTGACACTTTTTAACGCTTCCTACTCTTGCAGCTTCGTCATGTTGTATTGGCGTTCAATTCATCGGCCCCAACAGCATAGTCTCGCATCTTGCCGGCACGCGAATGAGGTTAATCCGGAAGGGTTACTGGGAAGCGCAGGAGGTGGCTAGAATGCCCATATTTTTTCCACTGACTTTTCGAGATGGGGTCTAGAGGGGGCAAAGATGGTGGGGCGGGGGGGGGGAGCGGAGAAAGGTAGTTGTAGTCCTGACAGCCACCATCAGAGTCACTTTACCCGGGAGGGCATTCTTAGAGTGCTTCTGTCGTTGAAAAACACTGGGCTTTATCAATCCTTCCTGCCGGATTATCGCTGCTCCGGTGAACTGAAAGTCTGGTAGTTTCAAGGGCAGTATACACGATAGCGAGACACCTGTCTTAGATGCCAACTCTTGGCGAGGACTGCGGCACGGCTACAGGCTTCCATCAGCTTGGCGGTGTATTCTGTATTACATGCAGAAGGAAACGAGACGTGACGTGTACAGGTGGGGGGCAGGCAGATGAGAAGGGCAGAGCCCGTTGACAGAGACAAGAGTGGCGGTTCGCGTTGAAAAGGGGAAGGGCACCAAAGGGAAAGCCACTGAGAAATAGAGCGGGGGGTGAAGGGACATTGTCAGCGATTTGACTCCCCACGAGGGATCGGGGGTTAAACAGGAGTTGTAGTGTTGCGGTTTGCGGTGCTGAATGGTTTGCATAAAACTGGGTTGATGCATTTGATATTCTTTTACCGCTAGATACCGCCAGTCCACCAGTATTTGTACATTGTGTTCCCCACCCCAGGCGTATATATATAGAAGATATATATATATATATATTAGATAGATATGAGATAGATATATGATTATATATATATATAATATATAATATATATATATATAATATCACACACTGTGTGTTTGCAGAGTATATCAGTCAGTTTAGGCAAGTCTTGGGGCACCTCCGATATTGATTATTGAGTTGTTTTGAAGCCGTGTTCGACGTGACACAAAGTCACGTCTCCAAGCGGACTGGCCTTGTAAAGACATGCATTGAATGAAAAATATCTATATAAAATCTTTATATTATTATTGAGTAGGAATTGGGATTTATGGCGTACCAGCTAGGCTTGCCATACACTCCGAGAGGTAATAACGGTATACACATACACTCCGGAGAGGTAATACCGGTATACACATACACACCCAGAGAGGGTAGTAATACAGGTATACACAATTCCACGCCCGAGAGGTAATACCGGTATAACACATTACAAGAACCATGAGAAGCGGTAATACGGTATACACATACAAGACCCAAGGAGTAAAACGGTATACAACAACTACGCCCAGAGACGGTAAGTAACGGTTATACACATACACTCCCGGAGATGGTATACCGGTATACACATACACGCCCCCCAGAGAGATTAATACCGGGTATACAATACAGCCCAGAGAGCGAAGAGTAATTACAGGTATACACATAACGCCCAGAGAGGTAATAACGGTATACAATACACTCCCGGAGCACACACCACCCCGGTTAATACCCGGTATACACATACACACCCAGAGAGCGTAAACCGGTATACAACTACACGCCCCGAGACGGTAAAACGAGTTATACATACAATACACGCCCAGAGAGCCGTAGAGACGGGAATAACGCGTATTACAAATACACGTCCAGAGAGGTTAATACCGCGTTACACATACACGAACAGAGAGGTAATACCGGTTACCACTACACACCCAGAAAGAAACCGGTTTAATACCGGTACCACCACGTACAGAGAGGTAATTAAAGAGTATACACATACACGTCCAAGAGAATTTTGGGAAGACAGGCAGGAGAAAAAAGACTACGCAAAGGAAGATCATGGGTAGTACAGTAAAAGGAGAAAACATAACAAGAAAAGAGATGGCGGTTAAGAAAAGGTAGAACACATACACGCAAAAGAGAAGGTAATACCGATATACAAATTACAGCAGATGATGGGTAATACCCGGTATACACATACACGCTCCAGAGACGGTAGGGTAAGACCGGTAAAACACGTCCAGACGAGGGGTAATACCGGTATACAACATGTACAAGCCAGAGAGCGGTTAATAACGCTTGGTGTTGGTACAAATACTGTACTATGAGAAAGACAGACTTTCCGGGAATACCGGTTTACCCATACACGCACAGAGAGGTAAGTACAGGTTATATAAACATTACACACACCAGAGAGGCAGAGGGGTAATACCGGTATACACATACACGCCCCCAGCAGAGCCGGTAATACGGTATACACACATACACGCCCAGAGAGGGTAATACCGTATACACAACACCCCAAGAGAGGTAATACCGGTATACACATACACGCCCAGAGCGGTATAACGGTATACACATACCGTCCAGGAGAGTGTAAAATACCGGTATACACATCACACCCAGAGAGATGGAATACCGGTAACCACACACGCCCAGAGATGGTTAATACCGGTTTACACATACACGTCCCAGAGAGTAATACCGGTTAGACACATACACGCCCAGAGACGGTAGGTAATACCGGTATACACATACACGCCCAGAGAGGTAATACCCGGTATACACATAAACACCGAGGGTAATCGGTATACCTAACGCCCAGGGAGGTGTAATTACCAGGATGTACACATACACCCAGAGGTAATACCGATACACATACCGCCCAGAGAGGTAATACCGGTGATTACACATACACGCCAGAGAGGTATACCGGTATACACATACACGCCCAGAGAGGTGGTAATATCCGGTATACACAGTATACACGCCCAGAGAGGTAATACCGGTTAATACAATCACGCCCAGTAGAGGTTAATACACGTACACACGATACACGCCCAGAGAGTATCATAACGGTATAACACATACACGCCCAGAGAGGATAATACCGTATACACTATTACACTCCAGGAGGTAATTACCGGGTATACACATACACACCCAAAAGGTGGTAATACGCCGTATCACATACAACGCCCAGCAGAGGTAATACCCGGTATACACATACACGCCCCAGAGAGCGGTTTAATACCGGTATACACATTACACTCCCAGAGAGGAATTTACCGCGTATACCATTACACGACCCACAGAGAGGTTAATACCGGTCTACACATACCGCCCAGAGATGGGTAATACCGGTATACACATAAACGCCCAGGAGGTAATACAGGTAGGAGTATCCAAATTACACGCCCAGAGACGGTAATTACTGATCACACATACACTCCAGAGAGGTCATACCGGTATACACAATTACCCGCCAAGAGAGGTAATACCGGTTTACACATACACGCCCAGAGAGGTAATACCGGGTATACCACATAAAAGCCCAGAGATTTTGGTCAGAGAGTGTCAATACCTTTTGGTATACACATACACGCCCAGAGAGGGTGCCGTAATACCGGTTATAACACCTACACGCCCAGAGATGTAATACCGTTATACACATACACGCCCCAGAGAGGTTGGTACCCAGAGATGAATACCGGTATACACATACACGCCCAGAGGGTAATTACCGGGTATAACATAACGCCCAGAGAGGTAAATCCGGATACACATACACGCCCAGCGAGGAAATACCGGGTTATACACATACACGACACAGAGAGGGTTAATACGGTATACACATACACGCACCAGAGAGGTAATACCGGTATACACATACACGCCAAGAGTGAAAATAACGGTATAAACATACAAGAACAGAGAAGCAAGAGTAATAACGGTATTACACATACACGCACAGCAGAGAGGTAATACCGGTCTACACATACACGCCCAGTAGACGGTAATACCGGTAACACATGCACGCCCAGAGAGGTTATAATAACAGGTGACAAAGCACGCCCAGAGAGGTAATACCCGGTATACACATACACATCCAGAGCAGCGTAAATACCGCGTACATACATAACGCCCAGGAGAGGAATACCGGTATGACACACACACTACCGAGAAGGTACTACCGGTATATATACACATACCACACCCAGAGAGGTAAAATACCGGGATCCCAATACCGCAAAACACCCAAGAGATAGGTAATACCGGTTATTACAACACCACACTCCCATGAGAGGTAATACCGGATTACACACACACTCCCAGAGAGGTAATACGGTATTACACCATACACTCCCAGCGAGGTAATACCGGTATTACATCATACACGCCCAGGATGGTGGAGAAGGTAATTACCGGTCATACCACATTACACGCCCAGAAGATGTAATAAAGTATACACCTACACGCCCAGAGATGTCATAATACCGGTATACACATACACGCACAGAGAAGGTATAATACCGCTATACACATACACGCCAAGAGAGGGTAATACCGGTTATATACACATAAACGCCCAGAGACCCCTCCAACCACCTTTGGTTCCTCCCCACTCTAGCTCCCTGATTACTTACTCTCTCTTACTCCTCTCTCCGTAATCCCCTCCTCCCTGCATCCCATGCTTCTTCCTTCCTTTAATACCGGGTATACGGTAACTCTCACTGTATTACTGCCTGTAACACATGTTATAACTCTGTGCCCAGGACATGCGTGAGAACGAGAAGTATCTCTCACTGTATTACTGCCTGTAACACGTTATAACTCTGTGCCCAGGACCTGGGTGAGAACGAGAGGTAACTCTCACTGTATTACTGCCTGTAACACATGTTATAACTCTGTGCCCAGGACATGCGTGAGAACGGGAGGTAACTCTCACTGTATTACTGCCTGTAACACGTTATAACTCTGTGCCCAGGACATGCGTGAGAACGAGAGGTAACTCTCACTGTATTACTGCCTGTAACATGTTATAACTCTGTGCCCAGGACATGCGTGAGAGCGAGCGGTAACTCTCACTGTATTACTGCCTGTAACACACGTTATAACTCTGTGCCCAGGACATACGTGAGAACGAGAGGTAACTCTCACTGTATTACTGCCTGTAACACAC
>WSYH01000945.1:0-15624 GCA_036426205.1 Ascaphus truei | reverse complement strand
TTATAACTCTGTGCCCAGGACATGCGTGAGAACGAGAGGTAACTCTCACTGTATTACTGCCTGTAACACATTATAACTCTGTGCCCAGGACATGCGTGAGAGCGAGAGGTAACTCTCACTGTATTACTGCCTGGTAACACATTTTATAAATAAAATACAATATAATTAAGCAGCAAGACTACAAGATAAAGACGAGTGACTAATCAGACAAAACATTGTAAATATGTTTAGTGTTTATATAGGAGAAACAATGAATTAATGACCTGTCCATTTTATGCATTTAAGAATATTATTAAAAGGCAACATGCAGATTGCAGTTTGTTTACGGCAGTGTAACTAAATCTGGTGGGCGCGATTTACCTGTACAAAGTTTTATTAGTCACTGAAATATGACTGTGCCATTGTGTCTGTTTAGCAAACACATTTGAAATAGATTAAGAGATTCTGAAGCACTTTTCTACCTATTCTTCTGATGGAAACTGCATCATTCTGCCTCACACAGGACTCAATGATAAAATGCCACAAATCACATCTTTTGTGTGACTATTTCCACCTTGCTAAACGATCATTATTCTGTAAATGCTGTTAAGCAGGGACCGGTTTTCACAGTCTGTGGCTCTCCTATAGTCGGTATTCATTGACGCAATCAGTAAGTCAGCATTTCCGTGGTGTACAATCAGCGGTGCGCAAACTTCTTGAGCATCGCCCCCCTGCCCGGAAGCCGCAGCGTTTGCGCCCCCACTCCCAATGACTCGGCGTCAAATGACGTTGCGGGTCATGTGACGCCTCGCCACGTCATTTTATGTGCGTTGCCATGGTGGCGCGTCGCCAAAGACCCGCAGAGAGCAGGTAATTGAGTTGCAGAGGCCTCACGGCTGTGGGAAAGAGCGCGGGGCCTCTGTAACCACCCGCCCGTTCCCCCTACAAATTCTCCCGCTCCACGTGGGGGCCCCCAGTATACGCACCGCTGGATGCACCAAAACAGATCATTTTACATCGGATATTGTTTTAAATTGTCTTTGCAACATTTACTGTCATTCATTTTCTTGAAGACAAATGTCAGAAGTCCCCATTAGCAGGAGCCCAGAAATTTGGGCTGTGTCTCACAGCAGCGCACGTCCTGACTGGCCCAATGGGAAGTAAACTGTTTAACTCTTCCAGCGCCAAGTTCTGATTCTAATCCAAAGGGTGCATTGAAAGGTGAAAATTACAAATAATAGAGAAAAGGGGGCAATAAAAATGTCCTCCTGCATTAAATCTAAGCAAAATACTTCATTATACTTTCCCTTCTCGCATCACTGTGTTAAAGCAGCAAGCCCTCCAAAATATATACAAAAATGTTTTATCATACATGTACATCGTTATTTATTTATATATATGAACTAGTTCAGGGGCGGGCTAACTGCAGCCCTCCAAGGGCCACCAACAAGCCGGATATTAGGGATACCCCTGCTTCAGTCAGTGGCTAAGTCTGCGACCTGTGCTGACACAAATCGTGGGATTGCTGCTAAAAAGAGGCAATCCAGCTGTTTGTATTAAAATAGGGGATTGAAGCAGGGGGTCATCGTGACAATACTGCTATCGATACCTCACCGGCAGGGGGAGAGCCGGGGCAGCTGCCTGCGGGCCGGGGTGTTAGCCCGGGCAGGGGGAGAGCCGGGGCAGCTGCCTGCGGGCCGGGGTGTTAGCCCGGGCAGGGGGAGAGCCGGGGCAGCTGCCTGCGGGCCGGGGTGTTTGCCCGGGCAGGGGGAGAGCCGGGGCAGCTGCCTGCGGGCCGGGGTGTTTGCCCGGGCAGGGGGAGAGCCGGGGCAGCTGCCTGCGGGCCGGGGTGTTTGCACGGGCAGGGGGAGAGCCGGGGCAGCTGCCTGCGGGCCGGGGTGTTTGCCCGGCAGGGGGAGAGCCGGGGCAGCTGCCTGCGGGCCGGGGTGTTTGGGCCGGGGTGTTTGCACGGGCAGGGGGAGAGCCGGGGCAGCTGCCTGCGGGCCGGGGTGTTTGCCCGGCAGGGGGAGAGCCGGGGCAGCTGCCTGCGGACCGGGGTGTTTGGGCCGGGGTGTTTGCCCGGCAGGGGGAGAGCCGGGGCAGCTGCCTGCGGGCCCGGGTGTTTGCCCGGGCAGGGGGAGAGCTGGGGCAGCTGCCTGCGGGCCGGGGTGTTAGCCCGGGCAGGGGGAGAGCCGGGGCAGGGGGAGAGCCGGGGCAGCTGCCTGCGGACCGGGGTGTTTGCCCGGCAGGGGGAGAGCCGGGGCAGCTGCCTGCGGGCCCGGGTGTTTGCCCGGGCAGGGGGAGAGCTGGGGCAGCTGCCTGCGGGCCGGGGTGTTTGCCGGTGCATCTGCCTCTCCTTGATTAGTGATATCAGTGTATGAATATGATGAATAACAGGCACTACAGCTGCGGTATTACAGACTGATACTAATCACAGGGCAATAACAGCAAACCATGTGACAGAAGGAGAAGCCCAGCCTGTGCCGTCTCATTGTCAGCCCCTAGCCCCCATCTCCCCACATTGTGTATAGCGTAGCCCCCTTTTTCCCTTATGAAGCCCCTCTCCCCTGGAAGAGTACATGCTGAAACCATTTCTCAGCTGTCTTCTACCTCAGGACTTCTTTGATATGAGACCACACGAGTCTCCCCAAAGGCAGCTTCCCAAAGAGGGTCTCCCTACCATGCTTACCCTTCACTGCTCCTGTCCAGGAAGCCAGCGTGGACAGGGCTAATTTCATCAAGAAAGGGCAGATCCCGCTCCCCCCGATCCTTGCTCCCCCCCGCTACATCCCCCTCCCCCGCGCGTTAAAGTTTGACCAAGGCGCTGTGCAGTGTATCGGAGAACGCGTCTCGGAGCCATGAAGGTCCCCATCGCTACTACTTTTACAAAACGACGTCATTCTTGCATCTCATTAGCTTTGGGGATACCGTTAAACGGAAGAAAAATAACGTCTATTCCCAATTTCCGTAACGCGCGTTACCACAAAAATAACGGACCGGTGGGCCTACGCCTCGTCTTTCAGGGAAGAGATGGCAGGTGGGCTCGATGCAGACAAACAGGTCAATTTATTGAGCCATAAATCAATCATTTTTCTAGGCTATTGCAAATTATAATTGGGGATATACAAGTTATAGGAGGTAATTCTGTATTGTCAGTGTGGGCGATGGCAACGTGATGGGGTCTTCTCTTGGGTGATCATGTCTGTACGAGGAAGCTCACAAGTTCCAATTAACAATGGAGGGGAACCAAGCAATGTGCTAGCTGCTTTTGGTGGAATTGTGCACTCGGGAGCTGTAAACTCTGCAGTTGCTAAGTTGATTCTCATGGACAGCAGCTACAATGTTAGCTCATGCTTCCAAGGCCTTAATAATTATCTACTGCTGGTGTATGGTCATTATTCATAATTACATATTAGCTGCATCATTTTATCAGTGTACTTACACTGGGACATACCAATGTGGCGTGTGCCAGAGCATGCTACAATGCGTTGGCCCGCCTCTTTTTGTAGCGCGGCTAATGTAGACACAATGGCGTCTGAGCCCGCTGGTGTATTGCGTGTGTCCCACTGCAACACGCCAGCCGGAGCATTAACACCTGATGCATCTGTATAAACGGAGTATAATAGTTTATTCTGTACATGTTAAAACCAAAACTGTTCTGGCAGTAACTCATATAAATATATAAATATAGTTTATTCATTTATTTTAAGGGTTTTGTACGGGCTTTGATGTCTGGGGGATTGCTCATCCATCTAGGCCAGGAGTAATCAACTCCTCAAGTAATCAACTCAAATAAAGAGCTACCAACAGGTCAAGTTCTCAGGATATCCCAGCTTCAGCACAGGTGGCTAAATCAGTCCCTGCTTCAGCACAGATGGCTCAATAAGTGGTGCAGTTGAAAATACCCTGAAAACCTGACCTGTTGGTAGCTCTTGAGGACTGGAGGTGGCTACGCCTGATCTGGACAATGTATATCTCTTTTTCAGAATGTGTTTATAGCTGAAGCGGACTGATTTTCTGTGCTAGTATCCCCAGTAACCGAAGAATACATTTCTGAATAGGTTGTTGTGGAAGATTTTTGTGTAGGCATAAATAACAAATTACAGGTTTCATATAGTGCATACATTTACTGTATAAGAACACGTATACAATTATACGGTTGCTAATTTTATGCTGGCTTCTTAAAAACAATATATTGCATACATTAAATGCACACGCCAGCATATGCAAACATAATCATTAGAAACGACAAACAAAATCAAAGAACGCACTTCCACTGAGAAAAGCGAAGGCTTTTACCCAAAGAACACCTGCTTTATTCAATGATGCTGTGCTGAATGCAGCCCCGTGCTTGTTGTGTGGGCAGAGTGGGTGCATCCCTAACAAAAGGAAGCCCTCACCGCTGCACTGAGAAAACAGGAGGCTCTTTAGAAAAGGTATTTCTTCTTGTTACCGATGTCAACCTGTCTTTGATCCATTTAAATGTGAATGTTTGTATGAATATGTTTAATTCTCTCTTTATTGTCCAAATATGCTAATCTGTGTAAAGAGGAGAAAGTGTGGTGTTCAGATATATCCAGGAATTTCTACACCAGAGAGCCCTGGGCGAGCGCAGGTGGGGGGGGGGGGGGGGTGGGGGGGGGGGGGGGGGGGCGGGGGGGGGGGGGGGCATTTTTTTCGTCCCCCCCCCCCCCGTTTCGTGTCAGAGGACAGCAAGCAATGCAATGCAATACAATACAAGCTCCCAATGCTTCTATTGCATTGGTTTTGCCTTGCTGTCAACTGATTGGGTAAAGTAGGTCATGTGATCTAAAGTCAGAGCTGCAGATTCAAAATTTTGAAACTCTTGAAACTGAGCGCCGAGGACAGCTCACGGGCACGCGCAGGGGGGAGCTCACGCAAGCCACACACATTGTCTCAATGTGTCTCATCGTTGCGAGCGTGAGCGCCCGCACCAGCACAGCGCCACCCTGAATGCAGCCTAGGATCCACTGAAGCGAAGTCTCATTTTCCTGGTTCCTGAGAGATGGCGGCCTAGCCAGAGGAAGAAAGACGCGGTCGGAGGGCCTAGCGGAGATGATGGCGGTTGAGGTATGCAGCGTAGATGCGTGGATGAGAGAGCTGCTGTAGGAAGTGCGGCGGTGCGGTCCTGAGTGGCTGCTGGCTCACGTGCTCGCGGTGAGGTGGGGATCTCGGCCGGATGGAGCGCGCGGTGGGGGTTCAATATGAGCTTGTAGGTGTCCTGTATGTTTTACAATTCTTGTTCAGCTGGTCTTAGCTGATTGGAGGGTGGCAACCTCCTACCTAATTGAAGCTCACTCCCTCTCACATTCAAATGATTAAATGCTCACTCCATAGCATCTCCCACTCTCAGGGGAACTTGCTTGCTTGCAGTATGATTGTGACCAATCTAATACAGAGTGATTTTCCTGGTAATGTACAGGTTAATAAAAGCTTCAATCAGACTTAGAACTATGCAACTAATTTTGACAGATTTATTATAAATCCTTCTTCCTGGTAATGCACAGGTTATTAAGAATGTATATTAGTGTTAGGGACCCTTGAGATGTTGTCTGCCGTGTAGTGGCTCAGGGGCTACAACACTTTGGCCAAAATGTTAAACTAAAAGACCATTTTATTTAATAGATATCTATACATATATATTTAGGCACTGCACTGTGTATAAGTTTCACTGGATGTGCACTGAGCTCTGTCTGTGTTTCATGTTCTGTCTCTGGTTTTAAATATTGAGCAGTGAGCACAGATTTGGGCGGGGAGTGTGAATTTTGGGGGTGTATGGGGCAGATTTGGCACAGATTTGGGTGGGGAGCATAAATTTTGGGGGTGTATGGGGCGGATTTGGCGTAGATTTTGGCAGGGAGCGTGGATTTGGGGTATATTAGGCAGATTTTGTGTACATTTTGCAGGGAAGTACGAATTTGAACTGGGTCCCAGATTTTGGGGCAGAATTCGTGAGGATTTATCTATGGGGTGGATTTGTCAGGTGAAGCTCTTATGGGTGAACATGGAGGCGGATGCATGATGGATTCTGCGCAGGGCGTAAGAGGTGGATTCCAGGTAAAACCCACATGGATTGTTATCTGTGGATTCAGCGGAAAAATCCGCATGGATAAAGAGTGGATCAAATCTGTAGTCGGATTTCGCACCACGGAGCGAACTGTGGCGGAAACAGTGTTGGAAAACGTATTTTGATATTTTTACCAATCTTTAGTAGCAGGGCGGGCTCCAGCAGCGGCGGATTAGGGGCATCGCTGCACACGGCAACGCTGCACCAGCACTGGACAGCGCAAGGGGCGGGCCGGAGCCTGCAGCCGCCCTAGGGAGCAGCAGAGAAGGAACCGCAGCAGGGAACGGCTAGGACTACGGCAGTCCCGGCCTCCACTGAGGTTGAACCCATCAGGGCAGCAGAGGAGGGAGGTGGATGCCCAGGTGGGGTAAAAAGGGATTCGGCCGGCCTCAGATCAGCGGAGGCGGAGAAGTACCCGTATACTGTTCCGGAGAGCAGGCCGGCTTTTGTATACACAGCAGGATGTTGGATGGAGTCAGTGAGCTTTAGTGTACTGTATAAGGAACTGGTACTTCTATATGTCAATGACGTGAATACCGTGTGAGTTTGCACAATAATAATATAAAGAACGAGCGCTTTATATAGCTCTGTGTGGGCTACAAATTAGTAACAAACTGACAGATTGTTCTGCCAATACGTATCGGATCTGGGAGATTCATGCTCATTCTGTAATGTGGGGGAGGAAAGATTTCATCACAGCAAAGGTTTCCTTTTAAGACGCGAGTAGCATGTAATGCGCGAATGTCCTCAGCGCGGGTACAATTATCAGAGTGACGTGAACGTGCATCAGAAACGGCACACCTGCGAGCACGTGACGTGCATGTGACAAGGGATAACACACAGATACCTGGCTGACTCACTCTTCACTCTCGTGGGGTCACTCAAATGAGTAATATCCCCTTCAGTGTGTCACAAATAACACCTTAATTCTATTGCCACCAACGATACAGAAACATATCATTACCAGGGTCCTTGGTCCCGGCTTACTATGCAAAATATGTGTAGCACCCGGCTTGAAATCTCCAGTCAGTATCAGTCCCTGAAGGCGGTGTAGGGGTTACTCCCTTGCAGGGCCTGCATTATTGCCTTTTACTTAAGTTATAATCCCCTCAGAACTGGGCATTACTGGCCAATAATGCCCCGGCTGGAAGAGTTGAAGGCCCGAGGCGAAGCCGAGGTAACCCAGCCAGGGCATTATTGGCCAGTAATGCCCTGTTCTGAGGGGATTATTACTATTATAGGCTAAATGTAGCTTATTTCATAAATAATAGACACTTTGTATACTTAAATAGATTTTTTTAATTAAAATAAAATGGTAAATACATGAAACCACCTCTATATACGCTTACACTGCAGATATCTATATCCACACACTGCCGCCTCCTCTGTGTCTATGCTAAATTTAGACGACAGATACTTTATCCTATATCTATACTTACTTATTCATCCAGAGGAAGGCAAACAAAAAACCCCATTAAGGGGAAAAATAAATTCCTTCCTGACTCCAAGAATCTCCAAAAATCAGATTACTCCCTGGATCAACATCCTTCCCATGTATACTTATTTGGTATATCCCTGTATACCTTTCCTTTCTAAAAAGATGTCCAACCTTTTTTTTAACAAATCTATTGTATCTGCCATCACAGTCTCCATGGGTAATGAATCCCACACTGTAACTGCCCTTACTGTAAAGAACCCTTTCCTTTGTTGCTGGTGAAATCTCCTTTCCTCCAACCTTAAGGGATGGCCCGAGTCCTTTGTACTGCCCGTGGGATGAATAGTTCTTTTGAAAGCTCCTTGTATTGTCCCCGAATATATATTTAAGTAATAGTCCCCTCAGAACAGGGCGTTACTGGCCAATAATGCCCTGGCTGGAAGAGTTGAAGGCCCGAGGCGAAGCCGAGGTAACCCAGCCAGGGCATTATTGGCCAGTAATGCCCTGTTCTGAGGGGATTATTACTATTATAGGCTAAATGTAGCTTATTTCATAAATAATAGACACTTTTGTATAGTTAAATAGATTTTTGTTATTAAAATAAAATGGTAAATAATTGAAACTACCTCTATATACGCTTACACTGCAGCTATCTATATCCACACACTGCCGCCCCTCTGTGTACACACACACACACACACACACACACACACACACAGGAGCTCTATTCACACACACACACACAAACACACACACACACACAGCACCTCTACACAGATATACAACAGCACAGCACACACACAATGCTACAGACACACACACACTGCTACTGACACACACACACAAACTGCAGCCAGCCACTTACTTATTTGCAGACCCCCCCTCCCCCTTCCCCCCCCCCTCCCCCAATTCAACTGAATCTGCTCAGAAAATCTCAGTCAGCTTGGGAGAGGGAGGAGTCAAACCGTGGCTAATACCTCCTGACCAATCCCCTGTCCCGTTTCAGAGCTGTTACTTCAATCAGACGAATCCCCTGCCCTGTCTCAGCTGTTCTNNNNAAAAAGCTGATTGGCTGGAAATAAACACAAGAAAACTGCAATTCGCTGCTAAATTCCCGGGCATTACTGATTGGATAAAGCCCGGCATTTAACCAATCAAGAGCAGGGTTTTCAATAATGCCCGGAATTTTACTGCTTTAGCCTATAATTGTATAAGTCATCATATCCTCTCTTAGACGCCTCTTTTCTAATGTAAATAAATCTAAATTTAGCTAGCTCTCCTCATAAGTTAGATTGTCCATCCCCTTTATTAATTTGGTGGCTCTTCTCTGCACTCTCTCTATTTCCATAATGTCTTTCTTTTTCTTAGGATTGGTGCCCAAAATTGTACTCCATATTCAGGTGTGGTCTTACTAATAAGCTTTTAAGGGCATAATTATGTTTACTTTCCCTCCATCCATTGCCCGTTTGTGGCAAGATAAAATCTTGTTTTGCCTTTGCAGCTACTGTCATGACATTGGGCACTATTTGCTAAGCCTGCTGTCTACCAGCACTCCTAAATCCTCTCCATCAGGTCTCCCCATATATCTCCATTTATTTGGAAGTCACCTTTTTAATTCTTGCATCCCAATTGCATAACCTTACGATTATTCTGTATTAAACCCCCTCTGGCCAGTTTCCATCTGCCCACGTTTCCCGTCTCTCCAAGTCCTTCTGAGAGAAAATACATCCTGCTCTGATTCTTTACCTTACACAATTGTATCATCAGCAAAGATGGAGACTTTGGCTCTCGATGCCAACCTCAAGGTCATTGATAAACGAGTTAAAAAGCAGGGGTCCCAGTACCGATCCCTGAGTACTCCACTCACGACTTGAGCCCAACCTGAAAAAGTTCATTTATGACACCCCTCTGTTGTCTGGCGTTTAAACCCAGTTTTCAAATCCAGGTGCATTATTATTACTGAGTCCAATTTTCTTATTTTGTACCAACCACCTCTTGTGTAAACCGATCAAAAGCCTTTGCAGAATCTAAGTAGACACATCAACTGCATTAACCCCGGTCTAAATTCCTACTTACCCTCCTCAAAGAAACAATAAGTTAGTTTGGCAAGATCTATCCTTCATAAATCCATGATGCTGACTAGTACTTAATATTTTGTTTTCCATTAGGTATTCCTAATCTGAATACGTGCTGCGGCAGAGTTTATTCAGCATTTGCCCGCTCTCTGGCCGCGCAGTAGCCTGGCGCGCGCCCGAGAGTGACGGGCGCGCGCCGAAGCAGCGGAAGAGCGCCCTCCTATCGGGCGCTCTCCCTACCGCTGCCCGGGTCCGCGCCGGTCCCCTGAACCCCCCCCTGCCGCTGTCCTCTGCTTCGCGGGACCCCAGGGCTTCTCCTCGGGGTGGCCCCTGGGACACGCGTTGCAGGGGCGCACGCTACCCTATGACTCGGTTACCGCGCGTCTTGACGCGCGGCCGCCGA
This sequence comes from Ascaphus truei, assembly GCA_036426205.1. Lineage (NCBI taxonomy): Eukaryota > Metazoa > Chordata > Amphibia > Anura > Ascaphidae > Ascaphus > Ascaphus truei. The sequence goes on along the minus strand of WSYH01000945.1, from coordinate 5,644 downwards.
GGGCGGCCACAGCAAGCCGGGAGATTTCCCGGCTTGCGGTACCCCGACCACAACTCGAAAAAGTGTGTCGGTACTGTACTATCCCGTATTAAACCTTAAAGTAGTTTCCTCCTACTATTGAAGTCAGTTTACCAGGTCTGTAATTCCCCCCGTTGTGATCTAGCTCCTTTTTTAAATATAGGCACCACATATGCTTTAACGCCAATCTTGTGGTACTGAGCCTGTGGAAATGGAGTCCTTGAATATTTAATATAATGGTTTTGCTATTACTGAGCTTAACCTCCTTGAGAACTCTTGGATGTATGCCATCGGGGGCCAGGTGCCTTATTTAGCTTTAATTTTTTCAAGTCGCTTATGAACTTCTTCTCCTCAGTTAACCATTGTTCATTATATGGAGGTTGTGCTTTTCTCCTGTGGCGCTACGCATTGAACTTGATTTCTTCCCTGGTAACACAGAGGCAAAGATTTGTTTAATATCTTCTGCTTTTCCCTTATCTCCAATAATCTGCCTGCCCATCTCACACTGAAAGGGTCCTATATTTTCTTTCCTCTCATTTTTTTTTTGTTATTAAGGTCACTTATGAACATTTTTAAAACAGGTGACCTTACTTTCTATTGCAATCCTTTTTGCATTATCCATTTTTGCTAATTTAATTGCCCTTTTTGCCATTTTTTGTTACTTCTTATAATTCTGATACGATGTCTCTGTCCCTTCTGACTTAAAGAATCTAAACGCCTTTCCTTCTTCGGTCCCATTTCTCCCCTAACTGTTTATTTACCACATTGGTTTATTGATTTTATTTTATCCTGTTATTACCCAAGGTATAACCAACTGAAGAGTGTGCTTTTCACAATGTTTTAAAAGTACTGCGCATTTATCTTCTACATTTTTCCCCTTTGCAAAAACATCATCCCATTGTATTACACTAGATCAGAAAGACCTCAGTTTAGTTAAAAATTGCCTTTTAAAGTTTAAAGTCTTTGTTAAACCCACGTAATCTGTTTTTTTGATAAGTTATTTCAATGTAGAACCATGGTATGATCACTGTTTACCACCCACCCAATTTCCAGGACTTGAATTTGTTATACTTCTACATTGTTGCTATGACCAACATCAAAAACTGCCCGCCACGCTTCTCCTGTTTGGTTCCTCATATTTGGGGCATATATTGTCTTTACACCCCCCAAAACCCGTTTTCTTTGTTGTACCTTAATCGTCATTGCCCCAGTCTATGTCGGGATAATGACAATCCCCCTTAGCAAACTGACCCCAGTTTTTGATGCCTTCTCCATTTGCAATGTATTTTAGCTTCCTCAATCCACAGATATTTGGTGGTTTAAATAGCATATTCACACACAAATTTTCTTTATACTTTTACCTCCACTGCTAATTTCTATCCACAAAAAAGTTTCTCATCTACTTTCATCATTGCCCTTCATTCTAACAATCATCCCTTACAATAGGTTTAGATCTGGTTTAACATAGTAGACATACTCATCCCCCCCCGTCTTTTGTTCGATCCTTCCGACAAATGTAATAACCCTCAATTACCTGCCGCAGTCATGACTTTTCATCCCACCTTGTTTTCAGTAATGCCTATGATATCATACGCTCCCTTGCAGCTATTAATTCCGGAGCTCCCCCATTTTATCTTCATGTTCTCTTTTCATTAGCAAGCATACTTTAAGTTTTTTTTCAGCCTTTACTATTACTTATCTGCTCTTCCTTTCTTTGCTCTGCCCAACTTGGTTTAGGTCTTTAGAAGGGTCTTCTAGTATTATCTGTATTACGATGGTTCCTCACTGCTTGTCAACTCACACTGCTTACACACACACAACACTGCACCTCTATACACAGCACCTCTACACACACACACACACACACACACACACACACAAACTGCTGCTACACACATATGCTACACCCATAAACACTGCTACTGACACACACACACACACACACACACACACACACACACACACAGCACCTCTACACAGATATACAACACAACAGCACACACACACTGCTACTGACACACACACACAAACTGCAGCCACAAACAAACTGCAGACAGACACATACTTCTTTGCAGACTCTCTCCCCCCATCCCCCCCACAGCTGTTCTGAAAGCTGATTGGCTGGAAATAAACACATTGAAAACGACACATTGCAAGCTGCTAAAATCCCGGGCATTACTGATTGGATAATGTCCGGAATTTTAACCAATCAGAGAGCAGGGTTTTCAATAATGCCTGGAATTTTACTGCTTTAGCCTATAATATTTATTATAGGCTAAAGCAGTAAAATTCCGGGCATTATTGAAATTCCTGCTCTCTGATTGGATAATGCCCAGAATTTTAACCAATCAGTAATGCCCGGAATTGTAGCTGCTTGCAAAGTGTTGATTTCATTGTGATTATTTCCAGCCAATCAGCTTTCAGAAAAGCTGAGACAGGGCAGGGGATTGGTCTAAAAGTAGGAACAGCTCTGAGACAGGGCAGGGGATTGGTTAAGAAGTATCAGCCACTGGTTGACTCCTCCCCCTTGCTCCGTGAACTGAGCAGATAGTTGAATTGGTGTGGTGGGGGAGAGAGAGTCTGCAAAGCGAGTGAGGGTCTGTCTGCAGTTTGTTTCTGGCTGTAGTTTCTGTGTGTGTGTGTGTGTGTGTGTGTGTCAGCAGCAGCAGTGTTTGAGTGTAGCAGCAGCAGCAGCGGTGTGTGTGTGTGTTGTGCTGTTGTGTTGTATGAGTGTGTAGCAGTAGTTTGTGTGTGTAGAGATGTTGTATGTAGCCGCAGTTTGTGTGTGTAGAGGTGTTGTGTGTAGAGGTTCTGTGTTGTGTGTAGAGGTTATGTGTTGTGTGTAGAGGTGCTGTGTTGTGTGTAGAGGTGCTGTGTTGTGTGTGTAGAGCTCCAATGTGTGTATGTATGTGTGCTTGTGTGTGTAGAGGTGCTGTGTTGTGTGTGTTGTGTGTGTGTGTAGCAGCAGTTTGTGTGTAGATCTGCTGTGTTGTGTGTTGAGTTGAGGTGTGTGTGTACACAGAGGGGGCGGCACTGTGTGGATATAGATATCTGCAGTGTAAGAGTACAGGCATACCCCGGTTTAAGGACACTCACTTTAAGTTCACTCGCGAATAAGTACATCTCGCTCAATAGGCAAACGGCAGCTCGCGCATGCGCCTGTCAGCACGTCCTGAACAGCAACACCGGCTCCCTACCTGTACCGAAGCTGTGCGCAAGCGGGGAGACTATAGAGCCTGTTACACATGCGTTATTTACATCAGTTATGCACGTATATGACTATTGCAGTACAGTACATGCATCGATAAGTGGGGAAAAGGTACTGCTTCACTTTAAGTACTTTTTCACTTTACATACATGCTCCGGTCCCATTGCGTATGTTAATGCGGGGTATGCCTGTATATAGAGGTGGATTCATGTATTTACCATTTTATTTTAATAAAAAAATCTAACTATACAAAGTGTCTATTATTTATGAAATAAGCCAACATTTAGCCTATAATAGTAATAATCCCCTCAGAACAGGGCATTACTGACCAATAATGCCCTGGCTGGGTTACCTCGGCTTCGCCTCGGGCCTTCAACTCTTCCAGCCAGGGCATTATTGGCCAGTAATGCCCAGTTCTTCGGGGATTATTACTTAAATATGTTTCTCTTTAAAGGTTAGAGTTAGCCGCCTTAGTTCTAAAAACTGTCAGTTACCTGTAGGTCCCATAAGATGGTGTGATGATGTCATAACATTCTAACTTGTTGGCCATGCCCCCTGAGTGTACAAGGTGGGGTTCCACCATTTTGTAGTCAGACCCCATTTTACCATCAAGAGAAGCACCTTAATATCCAGTGTCCCGGAGGGAGGTCTCCCAGCTATCCTGGCTGGCCATTAGGACACCTTGATTGAGTTTAGAATAGGGACAGTATCCCAGTGTTAGGGGCTCCCAAGAAACAGGAACCAAGGCCATTACACTGACTGAGGGAGTAGCCTCCGTCACAGGGCTTGGAAGAGGCCAGGGTGAGCTGCCAACGATTCCTGACTAAAGGATAGTGGGGTTGTGATGAGCAGGGCCAAGGGCTCTTTATAGCGATGAGCCGCTATGTGACTCATAGTGCGAGGAGCTGGAAGAACCTTTTCTAAATATGCTAAACCTGTCCTGTTCACAAGAGCTGTGCCTCTTGATGAACGTATAAATGCATATGGAGAAGTGTTCCAAGTTAATAAACTCAGTTGAAAAGTTCCTGGCACCTGTACAATTCTTCCATCATACTCCACCTACAAGCCGGCTTGTAACTACCCAGAGATGAAAACCTGTCCTGTTGATGCAACCAGGTAAATCGCTGAGCACTTACACCCTTTATTCAGGTCCCAAACCTGTTTAAAGTGACAGAGACTGTTAATAATCCCCCCTTTCACTGTACCCCCTGTCCCTCTGGCTATGGGGGGGGGGGATAAGGGTGTTACATATCTAATGAGCAAACAAAAAGCTCTGGTAGCTAAATGTGTTCGGAAACTCAATTACTCTCTTTAAAACGTGCAAATTTAATTTCTTATAAGATGTTCATTTACACAAATAGTACAGTGTATACAGGGGGTAACAGAAAAAAGATTATTACAAGAACGTACAGTACAATAAATGCAGACCCTTTTACAAAATAAAAAGATAAAATAATCCGAAGTCCCTAGCATACAGTACCACACATATTCGGGTCTCTAAGGGTCTTGAGATGAGAATATGACATTTTCCGCGTCCCAGCATGGACACTCCCTTAGTTGAAAATCTGATATCATATCTCAAAAGCAGGGTCTTTATCCTAAAACGCTTCTACATGGAGCACAGCTGAAACCCACCTTCTGGGTGCGTCCTTAACTCTCCCTCATCAATCTACAGCTGCACTTGTATGGCTGGAAGAGGAAAAAACCCTTCTATTGCATAAAAAGATACTTGGGTCTGGCCGCCAACAGAATTTTGGGTGCCCAGGATAAATTTGAAGGATGGGGCCGTGTAACAGGGGACTTATCCCTGTTCAGAAAACATGCCTCTAATCCAGCAGTGTGCAGGTTAATTGACCAGCACCTGGCTGATTGCAGGTTTGTGTCAGGATTGCCTAGACCTCCTGCCTAGCCATAGCTTCCTTGTCCACTGGGTGTGCTGCTGTCTTCTGTTGGCTCTGGGTTCCTCTGTCTCTGTCTTCTTGTTGCTCCTGTCTCTGTCCTTTTATAGCTTGCTTCCTGTCTGTTGCTTTTGCCTTTGCTTGCTAGTCAGACTCCTACAGTATGCTCATGCCTGTCTTTGATCCTGACCTGTTTCCTGTACCTGTACCTGTATTTGAGTCTGCTCACAGTAAAAGCCCTTACTAGTAATCTGGCTTGTCCCTGGTTATTCCTGCTCCCCGGTCTCAGTCCCTGCTCCCTGTTCTTAGTCCCTGTCCTGCCCCGCCTGTCCTGTTCCAGTCTCCTCGTTGCCGACCTCTGCTTGTACCTAACTTCGCTGCCTGCCGCCTGCCTCGGACCCCTGCTTGTACCTGACTTCGCTGCCTGCCGCCTGCCTCGGACCTCTGCTTGTGACCCCTACTACGCTCGTGCTGTTCCGGCCACCGAGATCCTACCCGCCACAGGAGTCTCCCGTGACAG
>WSYH01009251.1:0-26549 GCA_036426205.1 Ascaphus truei | reverse complement strand
GTGAATGGCATCGAGAACTCAACATCTCCTGTGGCGAGTGAGGACAGAAGCAGGGGAGTCTCTAAGGAGATTGGGCGGTTGTATGAGGATCGTCCATCGTATACGACGATGCGATGGAACATCTTCTTCTTCACGATTGGGATGTGTTTATTAACCTGGCGAATTCCAAGATCCCAAAGTTTTCTTTCTCCAGCTCCTGAGTCAATGAATAGATCGGCGGATGAAGTCGTGTAACGGTAATCGAACTGAAAGTCTACCGGAGACTGGAAATGGTAAGTTTCTTAGGGAGTTCACCTTTAGAAAGGGGCCGTGGAGACTTACACCCAGAAGAGAGACCATCTGTACTCACTGGGTGTTCCCGTCCCGGACGCAGTGGACACTCCCGAACCAGATGTTCCATGGATCCGCGTAGAGTAGAAACACAATCCCCCGGCGTGGCGAAACTGCCGTATCGGTGTGCGGATGCGTTGTACCCCCCAATTGCATTGGCTCTGGCAACTCCAGTGAGGAGTGTTGCTGGGAGTACTGGAGAACGAAAACTTGAGTTGTGACGCGAGTGCGCTGAAGCTCTGAGCGGCGTACCTGGATACGTTGATCCACTCGGACAGCCAATCAATGAGGACCTCCAATTGATCCGCCTGGTATTGGCGAGAGAGTCAATCCTTGATGTGCTCTGCCAGGCCTTGCCAGAACACGGAAAAGAGGCCTCTTGTCCCCTGTTAGTCTCGGCTTGCTAGAGTCCGTAATTCCACAGCATACTGCGTACCATTTGCCGTCCTGAGTGATACTGGAGGAGAGAAACGATGCCATCCCGCCGACGAAGAATCGAATACTGTTGAAACTGCTTTAAATGCCGGTAATCTTGGGTAAGGTCAGAAGTCGCTCCCAAACCGGGGAAGGACCAAGCCAGGGCGCTGCCATGAGTGAGGTGTTATAAATGTAGGCTACCTTCTTGCGATCAGTATTGTAAAGATTGGGAAGCCATTTCAAAACGTGCACCTCACACTGTTTAGGAAACCCCTACAATCTTGCGGTTCACCTGCATAAGGCTTGGGGAGGAGGAATCCTTACATCTGAGCTGTAACTGCGACTTGAGGGAGTGGGACTTACATCTGGCGGGGTCGCGGTCGTGACCCTGTCTGAGTATGCGAGCTGGCGTGTAAGTGTCACAATTTGATCCGCCATGGCTGGTTATGCTGATGCAGATTAGAGAGAAACTTTGTGAACGTTCGGTCTGGTCTGCGTCTTGTGGGCTCGACATAATGTTACGCGGTGCTCCGCCCAGAACAGACCCGTCCCCTGTGCTGAGGGGGAGTAGAGTACACGCACAGCAGCAAAGGAGCGCGTCGGACGTCGGGTGTGGTGTTAGTGTTGCAGGCCAGGTTATAGTAATGAAGACACATTTGCCGGTACCGGTAGTAGAGGGGAGTAGTTATTGCCGTTGCCAAGATGAGGGATAGGAGAGTTGCGGATGAGTCGAAGGTGGTATAAGACGTGTTACAGGGATGCCAGAAGTCACGAAGTCCAAGTAGAGCCGAAGTCGAGAGCCGAGGGGGTAGTCGTCCAATCCGCGTCAATACCTGAAGAGTCACTGAGAAGAATAGTCAAATGTTCATACAGACTATGTCGAGCGACGAGTGATGGGAAGACAGGCATAAAAAGCTGGCCAGCCACATGGGAAAAGGGGGCAGGCTGGAGGACTGCAGAGGAGTCCTCCCTGATAAGGAGGGAGGTGTTACAGCCAGCTGAGTGTAATCATTATTTGCATGGAACTGTGTGATGCTTGGGGGCGACGCTCACTGCAGGAGCAGTGGTTAAAGTGCTCTGTTAGGAGTGTGTTGTAGCTGGGAATGCATGCACATAACGTTGAGGCTGGCGTGGTGTAGGTGTGCGTTGAGGAGGCGTGAGGGCCTGGCGCGCCCGGCGCTGCAGCAGGATCGCCGAGGGGAGTGATCCGCGACGCGCGGCAGGGGCGAGGAGCCATGGAGGACGGTAAGGCAGGATTGTTTTGTGGATCCAGGGGCTCCCTGCGGAGAGGGGGTGCCCTGTGTGGGAAGCGAGGAGAACGCCGATTCCTGACATGGGTTTCTTTTGGTCAGTCTCTCCTGGGACTCAAGAACCTCTGCTCTGTCTCTCCAAAGGTCAGCTCTCAGTCAGAGCTAGGGAGGAGTTACTTCCTGTCTGAACAGACAGGTTTTTGTAAGCAATCTAATCAGGCAGGTGGTGTTTAGTAATTAACTACCACACTGCTAGATTAAAGGCACATTACTGAACAGGGATAAGTCCCCTGTTACAACGACCTCCGGGCGATCTAAGCCAGCTTGGCAGGAAATCTCTGATGAAATGTCCGGACCAGGCTGGGGGCATGGACATCCCTGGATTTGATCCATGAATTCTCCTTGGGTACATAACCTTTCCAGTGGACCAAGCACTGTAGCCCGCCATGGGATCTATTGGAATCCAGTATCTGGCATACCTCAAATTCCTCCTGGCCATCCACCAAGAACGGTCTAGGAGGAGGGAGAATAGGAGAAGAGAAGGTGTTCTGCACAAAAGGTTTGAAGAGGAAGATATGAAACAGTGGAGGTATCTTCAAGCTAGCCAGAAGTTCTAATTTGAACGCCACGGGGTTGACCTGCTTCAGAATTTTGTTAGGTCCAGTTGTTGTGCAGAACTTATGACCGAGTTTGGAAGAAGGCAGTTTCAGCTGGATATTCTTTGTAGCCAGCCAAACCTGATCTCCCACTAGAAACGGGGAGGTGGTCGTTTACGTTTATCTGCCTATGTCTTTACTGGAAGGTGGCTTTGATCAGATTGGCCTGGATCTTCTTCCAGAGTAATTGGAGTTCTTGGACCTTATCATCCACTGCAGGAACTCCGGAGAGAGGACTGGAAGGAGGAAGGGCAGCACCCGTAGGCACAAAGTCGGAGATTCCAGTGTGGAATCATGTTTCATAGAGTTGCGGGAAAACTCGGCCCACGGAATCAGATCAACCCAGTCGTCCTGAAGTTCAGTTACAAAGCATTGCAAGAATTGTTCAAAGGACTGATTGGCCTTTTCCGTGAGTCCATTCGACTGGGGATGGTAGGAAGAAGAAAAATGAAGGGAGAATCCTATTCTTTGGCAGAAGACCTTACAAAATCTTGAGACGAATTGGGATCCGCGGTCCGAGAGTATATCCCTCGGGACTCCATGAAGGTGAAATATCTCCTTAATAAAGATTTCAGATAGTTCCGAAGCTGTAGGTAGTTTCCTGAGAGGAACAAAATGAGCTTGACGAGTAAAGCGATCGACTACTACCAGTATGGTAGTCATACCCCTGGAGGGTGGAATTTCCACGATAAAATCCATAAATAAGTGGGTCCATGGGCGGGTGGGAATGGGTCAGGGGCTGGAGCAACCCACAGGGTAACGTCCTTGGCATCTTCGTATGAGCGCATATAACTCAGGCAGACAAAAACTCCTTTACATCTTTGCGGATCTCTGGCCACCAAAATATATGTTTGAGGAAATCGCAAGTCTTCTTAACCCCCGGGTGACCAGCCATCTTGGAGTTATGACCCCATTGCAACAACTCACTTTGAAATTGGGAGGGACAAATAATTTAGATGAACGTGTGGACGTTAACCTAGGATCCTCTGCTTGAGCCTGCGAAATCTGTTTCAGAAGTGATGATGATACGGCAGAGATGATCTGTGAAGATGGAATGATGGGCCCCTGCTTTACCTCCTCAGAGCCATCAGGAGAGAATTGTTGGTATAGAGTATCTGCTTTGATGTTTTTGGATCCTGGACGATAAGAGATCACAAAGTTGAACCAAGCGAAGAGAGCCCGTCTCACCTGACGTGTTGAGTCTCTTTGCTCCTTCATTGTAATTGAGGGTCTTGTGGTCTGTAAGGATTGTAATCGGAGAAGTTGTCCTCTCAAGCAAATGTCTCCATTCTTCAAGAGCCATTTTCAGAGCCAGAAGTTCTCGATTTCCAACATCATAGTTCCTTTGAGCAGCAGAATTTTTTTTAGAGAAGACGGCACAGAGGTGGGTTTCCTATGAAAATCCTTCCTTTGAGAAAGAACGGCTCCGCCTGCCAGATCGGAGGCGTCGACTTCAAGCATGAATGGTTTTGTGGGATCTGGTTGGATCAGCACATGTACGGAGGAAAAGGCAGACTTGAGCTTCTTGCAAGCCAAAAGAGCCTCAGAGGGCCATATCTTAGAATTCGCCCCTTTCTTAGTAAGAGCCGTAATGGGTACAACCACCTTGTAGAAATTCTAGATAAATCATCGGTAGTAGTTTGTGAACCCAAGAAATCGTTGCCGATATCGTTGCCGATACTTTTGCATGATCCATCTCGAACCCAAGGGAAGAGATGAATTACCCAAGGAAATAAATCGTCTTCTGTTCGAACTGACACCTCGAGCTTGGCAAAGAGGGAGTGGTCCCGAAGTCTTTTGAGGACCAGTATAACCTGTGCCCGATGTTCAGACAAAGAACTGGAAAAGATAAGGATATCGTCCAGATATACCAGGAGAAATTGGTCAAGTAGATCCCGAAAAATCTCATTGATGAAATTTTGAAATACATTGCATAATCCGAATGGCATGACCAGGTATTCGTAGTTACCGTCACGGGTATTATACACTGCTTTCCACTCATCACCCTCTCTCATCCCCATTAAATGGTAAGCTTCACGAAGATCCATTTTGGTGAAGATTGTAGCCTTGTGTAAAGTCGAAAAGTTCAGGAATGAGGAGTAGAGGATACCAATTTCTTACAGTGATTTTATTTAGGCCTCTGTAATCGATACATGGCCTGAGAGATCCGTCTTTTTTGGAAGCAAAGAAGAAACCCGCACCAGCGGGGAACTTGATATGTGAATAAATCCTTGCTGGAGGTTCTCCGAAATGTATTCCCGCATTGCCTTGGTTTCCAGTTCAGAAAGGGGGTAAGTGCGGCCTCGAGGAGGGATGGCCCCTGGGAGCAAATCGATGGCACAATCATAAGGTCGGTGTGGTGGTAACTCTTCTGCCTGTTTTTGTTGAATACATTGGCAAAGTTCTGGTAAAAAACTGGAAGGCATGACGAGGAAGTCTCTGTAGGTAGCCAAACCTTGGAGATGGTACGAGACATCGGAAGGCAAGATCCATGGAAATTTTGTCCCTAGGCTGTCACTTTATTTGTCACCCAAACGATCTTGGTGTTGTTGTGCCGCAACCAAGGAAGTCCTAGGACCACTAGAGTCGTGGAAGACCCAATGACATAGGAGGAAAGTGTCACCTTGTGAAGTGCCCCAACCGAAACCAGCAACGGATTAGTCTCGAGTGTGATGGTCCCAGGTATCAGGGGTCTTCCATCAATGGCCACTACTGCTAATGGAATCTCTCTAGTATGGAGAGGAATGGAGTGAAGTTCCGCAAATGCGTGGTCAATTAAATTCCCTGCAGCTCCTGAATCCACAAACGCCTGAGTGAAGATGGAGGCTGGTGCCCAGGAGAGTGAAGGTTGTGATGGAGAAGAAATAGAAGAAATACCCAGAGAATATTCCTCTATCTTCACTGAGCCCTGGGGTTTCCCGATTTTAGGACAATTTCAGACAAGATGACCTTTGAGCCCACAGTATAGACACAGCCCCCTGGCACGTCTCATAGTTCTCTCCTGCTCAGGTAATTTGGTATCACCTAATTGCATCGGTTCCTTCACAGAGAGAGGTGTAGAAAGAGGGGTCTGAAAGGGGGGGGCAAGCTGGATTATTGGGGTTTTTGAGGGCCGTTCTCGCACCTGGAGATCCATTCGGATACAGAAAGCAATTCATTCCTCCAGATCCTTGCGGGTGTCCCAGCAAGTCAGTTCGTCCTTTAAACCCTCAGAAAGCCCCTGCCAAAATGCTGCCAGCAGAGATTCATTGTTCCAGCCCGTCTCCGCAGCAAGGGTTTGGAAGTCAATGGCATACTGGCCTGCAGTACAGGTTCCTTGCCGGATTCGAAGGAGCAAAGCAGAAGACCCGTGACTGGGAGCGTCAAAAACTCTTTTTGAATGCTTGGAGAAAGGCAGTGGCGTTGTTAACCAGTGGGAATTCCTTTTCCCAGAGAGGGGAGGCCCAGGTCAAAGCCTCGTCTGTCAGTAGGGAAATGACTTAGGCTACCCTGGATCGATGGGTTCAGGACATGGAGGGCTGGAGTTCGAACTGAATCGAACATTGGTTCAAAAATCCAAAACAAGTCATAGGGTCCCCTCCATAACGTAGAGGCGTCGGGATCTGTTGTTCCCTGGACGTAGGGGATGATGGAGATGGCGCCGGAGAGGCAGCCAGCAATGATGGTGCAGGTGTAGAACCCCCCTGGAATGGCTAGAAATGAGTGCAATCTGTTGGTTTTGCTGGGCGAGACGTCTCATGATCTCCGAGTAGTTCCCCTTGGCAAGATATGGCTCGCACTACCTCAGCGGGGTCCATGTTTGGCCGAGCAAAATGTGACGGTGCTCGTCTCAAATCAGGAAGCGGACCCGCAGGGCTGAGGTAGGGATGCAAATAAATGGACCAGAGACCAGCAACAGAGTCCTGTAAGAGTTTCCATTGTCAGTAAGCAGGCAGGGGTCAGGGCTGGCAGTAGAGTTGCAAAGTCCAGGAGACAGGCAAAGGTCAGGTCTGGCGGCAGTGTTGCAAAGCCAGGAGACAGTCAGAGGTCATAGCTTGCGGCAGTGTTGCAAAGTCCAGGAGACAGGCAGATTTCATGGCAGGCAGAAAGCCGGGAGGTCGGAGTCATGGTCAGGGATCAGCAACAAGGGAATCAATACAGGCAAAAGGGTAAAGCGTGACTGCAAAGACCAATGTAGCCCTCTTACCCCCACCCTAAGTGAGATTGGGGTGGGTAGGTGTATCTGACTACTTATCAGTGTGGTGCTGTACCTGTTTGGCAACCAGGAGGGCTGAGCTTCCGCCACTGGGAACCTGGGGTATATACTTATCTTCACGGTGCAGCGCCTCCACCGACAAGGGATCCCAGCATAGTGGGAGGAGTCCCTCGCCGGAACTCATATACACAATAATCACGCTCAGTTATATTATAACCATGTTTACTGAACACATCATAACTTATAGCCTTTACATAACACGGGCCTGATAGGCCTATTCCAACCCATAACACCACAGAATACTTGAGTGCCTGAGCACGTAACCCTGTGATGTCCCAAGTAAATCCCTTACTCAAAGAGTGTGCGTGAGGGGATAGCGTGCTTCCCTGGTGTGGGGGCCCGGTGGTGCACATGAACAATACCTTCCTGGTCTCAATCCAGACCAGGACACTTATTAGAACTGCTTGGATCAGCGCCGGGGATCCGCGTCACAACCTGCGGCTCCTCTCCTGGATGACTCCTCAGGCCGATGCCTCTGGAGGGGCCTCCCGTCGAATTGTACCCCTTTAAATGAGTCTCTGATACTGTTCTTAATTGACAGGCTGCACTTCCCTTCAGTCAATGTCCTGCAGCATGTCTCACACGAATCTCTGGTAGTGAGGACCCATATTACTTCACAGGCCTCAGGTCACACCCCAGCTGCAGCTGCAACATCCTGCAGCTAATATCCCTTTCTGTATACTATTGGGGAAAGGTCCCTATCTCAAGGCCTTCCCTGCTGTACACCTCTCAGCAGACCTACTGTGGCCTAGGACCTAGGGGGACCTCTCTGGCCTAGTCCAAGGGACCCACTCTCCCTGGACCCTACCTTCCCCCTTTGTGTCCTGATCCCAACTCCCTGAACTGTCCTCATCTTCAAAATCCTGACTTGTCCCTTTCTCTCAAATTCTCTCACTGTGTCTCTATTCAAAAATATCTCAACTGCCACTAACATCTCACAGCCTCACTGGTTGCCTAGCAACATGTTAACTGCAGCCTCTGAAGCTGAGCTATACTAACTGCTCTTATTCAAAACTGCCAGCGCGAGCTCCCTATTCTATTACTGTAGCTGCCCTATTGGCTGATCCGTGCCACGTCATTACTGCCCTAGAGGCTCCTGGGACTTGTAGTTCCCGTACAGAGCCTTCCCTGTAATGGCCGCCATGCCTGCACTACTCTTGCGCATGCGCAAAGCTCTCTAATAGCCGATGCGCATGCTATCCGTTCTGCGCATTTTCGAGCCCTGCACGTGTGTGCGCGCATAACAAACATGGCGGCGCGCTGCAGAGTGAGTCACCGGCAAGCCCGTCGCCCTCCCCACAGCACAGGAGGTAAGGGGGGGGGGGGGGAAACGGAAGCCCGGGGGGACCGGAGGGTACCTGGCTACATCAACCAGAGCTGCAAATGTAAGAACTTTGTTTGGCGACTCCCACAAGGAAGTGCAACCTTATATAGCAGGCTACCAGTAAGGAAAATGGCCGAACTAAGCAGAAAGGGCAGGCAACCTGGAAAACCCGAACCACAGCAAAATCCGGTACGGATCGGGCAGAATCCATACAGTTTCCCACCAACACGGGACCCAAGCCCTCATCCCTATCCCATATTGACCACAAGGCATGGTAAGAGGGGGAGATTGAGTGAAGGAGAGGGGGTTTGAATGTGAGGAGGGGAGGGAGATTGAGTGTGAATAGGAGAAGGGAATTGAGTAAGAGAGGAGAGGAAATTGAGTTAGCGAGGAGTGGGGAAAGTGAGAGCGTTGGATAGGAGGGTGAGTAAGAGTAAGAGATTAGGGGGAGAGTGAGAGAGTTAAAGAGGAGGGGGGGGAGATTGAGAGAAGTTAGAGAGGATGAGGTGGGAGAGTGAGTTAGAGAGTAGTGTGAGAGAGTTAGAGAGGGGGAGAGTTAGAGAGAAGGGTGGAAGAGTTAGGCTGCGTCCAGGGTGCCTTCTTGCTTGCTGAGGCACGCGGAGGCTGAGGCGGGTGCTTTCCCTGGTCTTGTCCGTGCGCCGTCTGGGGGCGTGTTGGGGGCGTGTCAGGAGGTGGGCCAGTGACGTCACAGAGCTGGTTTGCCCTCATTGGGCGAACCGCTCACGTGACCGGCCCTGCGCTCCGGCAAGCGGGAAAATTTAAAATTTTCCTAAGACCGATGCATCCGCAAGCGCGCGGAAGCGTAGGCGAGCCCCTACTAAAGCCGCTCTCATTGCGGCTGTAGGGGCTCAGTGCCGAGTGGAAGCACGCCTCAGCGCGCCTCAGCCCGCCTCAGCGCGCCTCAGCCCGCCTCAGCCCGCCTCTGCCCGCAAGCACTAAACATGGACACGGCCTTAGGGAGAAGGGTGGAAGAGTTAGATAGGAGTGGGGAGTTAGAGGAGGAGGGGGGAGAGTTAAACCGGAGGAGGAGAGAGAGTGATAGAGGGGGGCCTTTTCATATTTTTTTGCAGAGGGGCCCCAAAATTGTTTCACCACTGCTCTTGCCTTTGACTAACCACAACAGATTTTTCACTTAATGGGAATGGAAATTAAAGTAATGATTAGGTTTGCAGTTGACTGGGGCTTGGTGGCACGCAAGTTCAGTGTGGGATGATGGTAATAAAGTACTGTGCTGTATACTCCTTTAATACTCTAGATCTGAGTGAGTGCAACTCTAGCATTATACTAATGTTGTTTTTTAATTCCTACACTATATTTTGCCTGCTTTTCTTTTCCTTTTATTTAATACTCTGTAATGCTTCCCTCTCCCCCCCCCCCCCCTCTGGGAGATCCACTGCTGTTACTAATGTGTGTTGTGCATACCTGTTAGGCTCCAGGAAATACTGAGTCGTCTGCATGATGGTAGTGAGACCAGGACAGGCTTATGGTGATCTCTGGGTTCTTTTGTTGGTACTTCAGCTCCTCCAGTTGTGATGGGCTCCCGGGTTGCAGGACATCAGCTCCCATCACAACACCTCTTACCCCTCCTACCCAGGAACTGACACCCAAGCAGAAGTATATTGAACAGGGTTTATTGTGCATCACTGCAGCTCTTCATTGCAGCAGAATGGAATCTCCGAAGTCCCAGACTTCTGGAGGGTGCATACCCTGGTAGTAGGGGTCAATGAGTCTTGATGGTCCCGATGGGGAAGACTGACAGTCCTTGCGCTCTCTTCACCTCCCAGCACAAGACTGACTAAATTTGATACTCCCACTTGGAAGTCTCTGGAAGGGGCGGGCTCATGGACTGTACCCATCTCGGATAGGCTTACACAGGCCATGAGTCACCACCTTACTTCCGTCACTTACAAGTGGAGCATAAGGCTAAGGCCCCGCTCCCTCAGTCAGCGCGCCCGCACTGCAGACAGGCGGCGCGCTGAGAGGCAATTGACCGCTACCTGCGGTCTGTAGGGAGCGGGAGCTGGAGCAGGAGATACAAATTTTCTGCCTCTCTAGCTGGGCGCATCACCGCTCCCTCCTCCCGAGCCGGCCAAAAGTTTAAAAATACACACACACACACACACACACACACACACACTCCACTCCACACACACACACACTCACACACTCACACACACAGGCACTCACACACACAGGCACTCACATACACAGGCAAATACACACCGGGGGGGGGGGGGTGAATCGGAGCAAGGGGGGAAATTGGAACGGGGATCGGAGGGGGATCAGAGCAGGGGGGAAATCGGAACGGGGATCGGAGCAGAGGGGGGAAATTGGAACGGGGGGGATCGGAGCAGAGGGGGAACTCGGATTGGCTCCCTTGCGTGTCACGTGACACGACACTCGCCGAAACCACAAGCTCCTTGTAGCTTCGGCTGTCTGACGCGTCACAACACACAGTCAGCCACGCCGGAAGGAGCCAGCGGGGACCTCCAGAACGGGACTAAAGCCTAAGGGGGGGGGGGGGTCACTGCCCCATAGATTAACCTGTTACTGCCCTGAACATAATAGGGGCTTACATAACAGATACACTATGTGGGAAAGAGAGGTATTATGGGACATACCCTGTTACACTCCATTTGAGATCTTCTTGGAAGCACTACCCTTATATATTTTACACACCTTTGGACTGGATTGTAAATATGATGACACATTAGGAAATTAATAGGCAGCTAGTTTTTGAGCCTGGAATATGAAATCACCTTAGTTTGAACTTCTGGCCTTCACACCTTGTCAAACATTTGTGATCTGCTCGTGCTGATTATATCAACCGCAACTTGATTGGTGGGATTGAAAGAGACAGTTGTGTGAGGTAAATTATGACTCCATGAGAGCTTTACTGTAACTATGAGATAGGTTTCAAAGACAAAAGCAAAGCATTGCAACTACAGTAGATGATAATGGATAAACAGACTGTTTCAATTGCATTGCATTGAAAGAGACAAGAGAAAGTGTTTGCTCACTTCATTCAGGTTTTAATTAACTGATGTTGCAATATTTTAGAAGAGCAATATGCAATTCACTTAAATGTTGGTACTGTGGGAAAACAATTAAATGACATAATGTAACCTTCCTTCCATATAAATATTCCTTCCACACAAATAAATATTTCTCTTGGAGCACATTATTAGCAAACTTGCCTTAATTCTAGCTATGTTTCACAAAGTAAACTTCAGATTGCCAATGTACTTTACTTAAGGACATCTGTGAGATGTGATACCTCTATCACTTGTTAACTTTAATTATTCGGAAGAGCGGTATTTCAAAGACAGTTATTCTAATGCGAGTTAGCACCCAGGAAATAATCATTCTATTTATTATTTATTCTTCAGCTGCAGCACAAGGATAAAAGAGTTGCTGTTTTGGTGCTCTGTTTCCATGGTTCGTTCTGATTGGCTCTATCGGAAAGTCTTTGTCCTGGGAGAGGTGTGTGTGTCTCTCTCTCTTTATGCCCTATTGTTACTGCATTCAGCATTTTTTGGGAGTAGGATGACAGCTTTTTGACTGTGGCTGGACTTTTCAGACAATTACATTGAGCTTTTTACATTTTGAGTGGTTTCCAGATGTTGGTGAAGTTGTGATAAGATCATAGCATTGCGCTAAGTGGCCTAACTGAGATTAGTGAACGCCCACTTGAGTAAATATTCTATAATATGGGAAAATATGATGGAATCTGGGTTTACCTAAACATACAAAATAAACCTTTAATTAACACTGTTTAATTAACAAGATATTGAGTATTTTATTTATTCATTGACTATTTTATGTTATGAGTTGGTTTTCAGATGAACCATGAAACTGACTGGGATGCCTTGATATGCCCTCCAATTTTATAAAGATCTTTTTAGACAGATTGTATTGAAGCTGTAATATTTGGGAAAGATATAAGAACATAACGGACCATGTACACATATAAAAAAAAATGGACGTGAACCCCCAAGCGGAATCTTCACCGATCGATCACAGGAGAATGGATCAATCTGCAATTTAGCTCATTACTTATCATTGTGTGGATTGTATTGATGCACATATTAAAGGGGGGGGGGGGGGAACCCAGCAGCTTTGACTGTTGCTTTAAAATGAGATTTCCATGCGCCAAAAAAGCTGTTTGCAATGCTTAGTACATAGGCCTCAGGTTGTAATTTACTTAAACAAAAGTTAAATAAACCTGTCCATATTTTTACTTGTTATTTGTTTTTCAAGTTTGCCTTGGTTTTAGTTAGACTTGATTTGCAGGAACGTGAGAAGTGTGCTCTGTTAAAACAGTGAAAAGTAGTAAAAAAAAAACCTCCTATCCCAAAGCAGCAATCCTCCCAAAATCAGAAAAAATAACAAAAATAAACTTATATGAATTAGGTGTCCCAAAGAGCTAGACCACAGCACTCAAAACTCAGCGGACCCCCAATTGCCGATATATTGCATTTTTTTACTTTTGATAGTACTTGCAAGGAAACACAAAGGCCCATATTCACTAATGGGTGCTAAGCTTTAGCACATCTTACCTCCCATTAATTTGAATAGGAGTTAGGGTGTGTTAAAGCCTACTGTAGCACCGTTTAGTGAAAATTGGTCAAAAATGGCGGTGGAATCACAAAATCAGAAGATGCAATGTTACCTCAGGATGATGTCCTAGCTTTCTATTGGCTGCAAGAGGAAGGCTGACTACAACCCTCTTCTCCTTCACATTCTTCATACTTGGTGTTCGTAACAAAGCTCTATCCTGGATCTCCTCTTACCTCTCCCATTGTATTTTCAGTGTCTCCTCTGCTAACACCTTCTCCTCTATCAATCTCCCTGTGGGGGTACCCCAGGGCACTGTCCTGGGACCTCTTCTCTTTTCTCTTTACACACTCTTTACACACTCTCTCTAGGTGATATAATCACATCTCGTGTTCAAATATCACCTCTATGCTGACGACACACACATTTACTTTTCAACCCCTGACCTTACACCTGCTGAACAGACCAAAGTTTCTGAATGTCTCTGCGATATCATCCTGGATGGCCCTCCACCAACTTAAACGTAACATGGCAAAAACAGAGCTCCTCTTCCTCCCAAACCTGGCCCTACTACCTCCTTCCACATTACTGTTGGAAGTACTACTGCTCGACTGCTAAAACTCTGACTCAGGCCCTCATTCTCTCCCGTCTCGATTACTGTAACCTCCTGCTTTCCAGACTTCCTGCCTCTCAGCTGTCTCCCCTACATTCTATCCTAAACTCTGCTGCCAGAATCACTCTACTCTACTCTTTCCTATATCTGTCTCAGCGTCTCCCCTGCTGAAATCACTCTCCTGGCTTCCTTTCAAATCCTGCATCTCACACTCAATTCTCCTCCTCACTTTTAAAGCTTTACACTCTTCTGCTCCTCCTTACATCTCAGCCCTAATTTCTCGCTATGCACCATCCCAACTCTTGCGTTCTGCTCAAGGATCTCTTCTCTCTACCCCCTTTGTATCTAAAGTCATTTCCCGCCTTAAACCTTTCTCACTGACAGCCCCACATCTGGAATGCCCTTCCCCTCAATACTGACTATATCCACCTTTAAGACCCACTTGCTTAAAGAAGCATATGATTAGCACCATGGCTAATACTATACACATGAAGACCCGTATTAAAGATGCCATGGGCTATGTCTGAAAGATAAATGCCATCATCCCTGTATGAACCTGACCATTCACCCTACAGGTTCCTTCCAAAAAGAGTCCCCCCAGACTCTATCAGACAAAATCAGACATCCCCTTGTTCAGCATTCTTCTACTTTTTTCAATCACTCTGAAATCTCTAGCTCCTTGTCAAACCTGCCTTGCCATCACCTCAGAGCAGACCAACACCATAGAACTGAATGTCAAATATATCTGAGCTATGCCCCTCTTTATTGTAAAAAACAGATCAACTGTTCGCACCCTAACTAGATAGTGTCCTCCAACATGTAGAAATAAAACCGCCGGCTCGGTGAGTGACCTTCTAGCTCCGGAAGGAAGCGTTGTGTCGAGGAAGAAGTCAGAGGAGTTATAGGGTACTGTTACCAATAGTAAGGGAGTGGAACGACTAAGATCCCTCTACGAACTTACGTAATGTACAGAACATCTCCCCCATTCCCGAGGAACTTGATGCCGGACGAGTCTGGACTGCATATATCCGGTCAGCCCTGTAGAAAACCAGTCCCCAGGTGGAATGCGGGCGGCAGCAAATGATGAGCGGTTTAGTCGATCTGGATTTCACTTCGGCGAGTCGACATTGCCCACTGAGTGGAAAAGAGCGGCTGACAACCCAGTTGAATAACGACGGACGGTGTTCCACGAGTGAGATGGATGTGGGGTGCAGTGCAGCAGCTCAACATGCCATTAGACTGAGTGATGCCACCCCGTTCCGGGAACGCTCTCGGCGCATCGCCCGAGGGGGTGGACGATGTTAGGAACGTCTTGCAAGAAATGGAGACCGCTGGGATTTTGACGGAGTCTCGGAGCCCTTACGCCTCCAACATGTAGAAATAAAACCGCCGTCGGTGAGTGACCTTCTAGCTCCGGAAGCGTTTGTGTGAGGAAGAAGTTCAGAGAGGTTATAGGGTACAACCCGAAGTAAGGGAGTGGACGACTAAGATCCCCTACGAACTTACGTATATGTACAGAAATCTCCCCCATTCCCGATGGAACTTGATGCCGGACAGAGTTGACTGCATATATCCGGTCAGCCTGTAGAAACCAGTCCCCAGGTGAATGCGGCGGCAGCAAATGAGCGGTTTGTCGATTGGATTTCACTTCAGTCGAGTCGACATGCCCACTGAGTGGAAAGAGCGGCTGACAACCCAGTTGAATAAACGACGGACTGTGTCTCCACGATGAGATGATGTGGGGTGCAGTCGCAGCGCTCAACATGCCATTAGATGAGTGATGCCACCCCGTTCCGGGAACGCTCTCGTCGCATCGCCCGAGGATGTGGACGATGTTAGGAACGTCTTTGCAAGAAATGGAGGAACCGATGGGATTTTGACGGAGTCTCGGAGCCCTTACGCCTCTCCCAAGTGGTGGTGAGGAACAAAGAACGGATCTGTACGAATGTGTGTTGACATCGAACCCTGAACAATCTACGATACCGGACCAGTACACCCTTCCTCGCATTGAAGAGATCCTGAATGCTCTGAACGGAAGCCAATGGTTCAGGGTGATCGATCTATGATCGGGTACTATCAGGTACCCATGAATGCAGAGGATCAGGAGGAAAACAGCCTTCGTCTGTCCCCTGGGGTCTACCATACGGTATGCCCAAGGTATATGTGGGGCCCCTGCTACCTTCCAACGAATGTGAGAACACTAGTCGGGGACATGAACCCTCGGGAGTGTCTCGATCTACCTGGATTGACATCATTGTCTTCGGAAAGGACTCTGGAAGAGCGAAGAGAGGCTGCTTAAAGTGGATAGACCGTTTGGGAAGGAAGGGTTGTGAAATGTCCCTAGACAAGTGCCGTTTTGTCACACTTCGGTGACCTACGTTGGAACACTCGTGACTGCTCAAGGAAACGCCACCGACCCAGCCAAAGTAGAAGCCGTCGTGAACTGGCCGCGTCCCGAGAATGTCACGGAACTACGATCCTCCTGGGGTTCTGTGGGTATTACCGTCACTTCGTGAAGGGTCTCTAGTAGAGCTAAACCCCTGAACAATGTTGAAGATATACCCCGAAGATACAGGAAGGAAGGCCGTATCGGCCCGCCAGCCGTTTGGTGATAAATGGACATCTGAGTGTGAACAGGCCTTCCTGAAATTGAAGAAGTGCCTGACCGAAGCGACAGTGCGTTGCGTATGCTTGATCCCGAACAACCGTACGTTCTGCATGTGGAATGCCAGTCTCAATGGACTGGGTGCCGTCCTGCACCAGAAGCACCCCGGGCCTTCGGCCTGTAGCCTATATCAGCTGCAGTCTGCAACACAGTGAACAGAAAATACCCCGTCCACAAGTTGGGTTCCTGGCTTCAAGTGGGCAGTCACCAAGAAGCTTCACGATTTCCTTTATTGGTGTTTACATTTGAGGTACAGGACGGATAACAATCCTTCACGTACATCAATAACTCGGCACAAAATTGGATGCAGCGAGGACACCTGGCTGGCAGCTCTGAACAATTACGATTCTCCCGAAGTAAGCTGGGACCCTTGAATGTTGGGGTGATGCCTTCCTTGACGGCCCAGGCGAAGTGCTACTCAAGTGATGAGGAATGGAGAAGAACTCCAGACCCGGGTGGCGCTATGTGTCACTGCCGCCATCAGTCAATGTCAAGTGGCCTTCTCGAATTACGTTGCGGATTCTGGGATGCCAGTCGCAGGCGTTCCAGCCCTACTGCGATCCAAGATGAAAGTAATCATGACAAAGTGCTACGTGGAATAAAGATTGGTAGCACTACAATACGATCCTTCTTAGTATCATTAGGCAAGCAGTGAAAAGAAGAGATCCCGCCTTCTTGAAGCGTGCTCCAACGACTTGGGGCCTCGCTCTGCGGAAAGTGGACAATAGTTCGAAATCGAATAACTGCTACTCTATCGGGTGGTGCAAACCACACCACCCCGGATAGACGCAACTAGTCCTCCCACAGAACTGCAATACATGGTGTTGAAGTCCCATACATGAGAGCATGGACAGCATCGGTTGTAGAGAAGACCATTGCGCCGTTGTACTCGGTTGTTGTATAACGGCAAGGACCCTGGCCTACCAGAGCACCTCATAGGGCCATTAAGATGTTGGCCCAATGGATCTTGTGTGTATGGACTGCTGATGCATGACCTACGATAACGGAATATGCAAAGTGCTGGTATCACGGACCATTAAACCCGGTATGCCATGGCCGTTCCCGAATGACAAGACCCGAAAGCCATCCAGTGGCAAAAGTATATGGAGAATTCTCTGCACTACGGTCTTCCAACTGCACTTCACTTCAGACCTAAGGTGGGGAACTTCGAGAGCACGCTGATACTAGAGAACGGCTCAAAATGCTAACATTTCTAAATCAGACGACCCCCGTATCATCCTGAAGGAGATGCGTTGCCAGAACGATTTATCGCACTTACTGGACATGCTCGAAACTCTAGGGCCTGCTCAGAAGACTTGAATGGAGTCGACATGTAGAGTGCCTTGGTTCACGCGTACCACAAGATGGAGGTGCGAGCAGCGCGACTCTGTCCTGGAATGCGCCAGTCGGTTGCAGGGCCGCCATTGCGAGTTGCATTGTGCATGCGCAGTGAATCCAACGCGGTTAGGCCCACAGACAGCTCGCGCCATGCGCAGTGATCGCAGCAACGGCATGGCCAATCAGGAGAGGTCCATTGAAGGGACTACTCTCCAATGACGCATTAGGAGCCCACGTGACCCCGGGAGCCAATAGGGATACAGCACTCCTCCGCAGAGGACAATAGTAATTTCGGGGCTTGAGCACGTTAGGCAGTGGTGACAGGAGCAGTGGGAAGGAGGTAGGGCGCAGGAAGTCAGTTGACTCCCTGCACTAGGCAAGAGCCCTAGCCCCAGATAGCCCTGAGCCACCAGTAGTGTTGGTTGTTCAGGGAAGGCCCCAGGTTAGCGGACACTGCCCCTTATTATCCTAGAGTAAGTTAGTGGACACCGCGGACGCTGCGCGTCCATCCAGAGGTTGTAGGCTCAGACCAGCTGTGTGCTCAGCAGCAGCCATCCGGGTGGGATCGCCTGGACGGTAGTTCTGGATTCCCTCATCATCAGGGATCCTTTGGGAAGCTCCTTGGCAGGCTCCCCAGCAGGTAATCTCACAAGTGCACCAACATACCATATTCATAAGGACATAGGGTGCCGCAGTACACATATATTTATCTCACTTGCGGGTGTGGGTACTGGACACGGGGGGAGACAGGTGAAAGGGCGGGTGGGGCCGTGGTCCTGCGAGACCAATTTAGTAGTAGTGTCTCCTCTAGATGAGGGACACACTGTTGGGAATATATAATATGATAAGACGGTTGCTACAGTAAAAGTTATGTGTGGTTTTAACATGCTGTGTGTGTAGATATATATAAAGTGTACTGTGAAGGGAATCACTCCCCCTCTGGTGGGAGCCATCGCAGGTGGAGGCGCTGCACCGAGTACGAGGTTACTCCTATTATTATACGTGCCAGGCTCCCGTGGCGGAGGCTTAGGCCCCTGTGAGCCTAAACAGGTAAAGCACCACACCTGGTAAAATAGCGTTCCCCGCACACACCATACCATATGCTCTTGGGTGGGGGAATAACTCGTTTACACATATAAAAGAACCCCAAACACCCACCAATACGTATAAAAAATACCCCAACCCCCCCTACCTCATAAAAAATAACCCAACCCCCCCAATACGTATAAAAAATACCCGAACACCCGCACAATATAAATACCCAACCCTGCAATACATATATAAAATAACCCCAACCCCCGCAATACCGAATAAAATAACCAAGAGGTCCGCTGTCTCATCCCATACATATATAAAAAACCCCAGCCCCCCCATACATATATAAAAAACCCCAACCCCCCAATGCATTATAGTTTACTAGTTACATAGTAGATGAGGTTGAAAAAAGACGTACGTCCATCAAGTTAACCTATGCTAAATTACACAACAGACTACTTTTATTCTAATCTATACTTACTTATTGCTCCAGAGGAAGGCAAACAAAAACCCCTCACAGGGAAAAATTATTCCTCCTGACTCCAAGAATGGCAATCGATTAATCCTGGATCAACATCCTTTCATGTATACTTATGTTGGTATTATCCCTGTATACCTTTCCCATCTAAAAAGATTGTCCAACCTTTTTTGAACAAATCTATTTGTATCTGCCATCACAGTCTCCATGGTTAATGAATTCCACATTTTAAACTGCCCTTACTGTAAAGAACCCTTCCTTTGTTGCTGGTGAAATTTCCTTTCCTCAACCTTAAGGGATGGCCCTGAGTTCCTTTGTTACGTGCCCTGGATGAATA
Organism: Ascaphus truei; assembly: GCA_036426205.1. NCBI lineage: Eukaryota > Metazoa > Chordata > Amphibia > Anura > Ascaphidae > Ascaphus > Ascaphus truei. The sequence goes on along the minus strand of WSYH01009251.1, from coordinate 7,273 downwards.
TTCTTTTGAAAAGCTCTTGTATTGTCCCTGAAGTCTTTGTATATAGTTACATATCCCCTCTTAGACGCCTCTTTTCTAATGTAAATAAATCTAATTTTGCTAGCCTCTCCTCATAAGTTAGAAATGTCCATCCCCTTTATTAATTGTGGTTGGTCTTCTGCCACTCTCTCTAGTTCCATAATGTCTTTCTTAGGATTGGTGCCCAAATTGCTACCCTCCATATTCAAGCCGTGGGGACTCAGCAAACAGTAGTGTCAGCCACTGTAGCCTCTGTGGATAATACTCCCGCTTCTACCCAAGCCCGCTAGTCCTCAAAACTGGCCTACATTCCACTGCCTACCACCCCACCCCACCCGAACCCCCCCACTTGACAATAGCCAACAATAACAGTAGCAGTGCTGCCCAAATTTCTCGCCCTTTCCTCTCTTCCACCTGCCATGACCCCCCCAACATTGTTCTCACCAGCTGCCCAACAGGCCCGGGACCACAGCTGCTTGCTGCCCACTTTGGCACCCACCGTAGCTAGAAGTCACTGCTGCTGATGTCTGCCGCTTCCCGCCGGGGTCCCTGCTACCAGCGATAGATACACTGGTAAGTGAACCCTATAATCCTCTTCCCGGTGATAACTACCCCTTACATATTTCCTGACCCGCACTAATCCCCCTCAAAACGCAAGTCTCAGTCACCCGATACTGGGAAAAGAGAGTAAATAGTCCCCTTTGCTACCTCTAGCCCATTAATCACCATAAGAAAACCTGGGGGGGAGTATTGATGGATCTAAGCCCCCCCCCCCCCCACTCCTCCCTCCAAAGCACACTGTACCCAAACCAACACAATACTTGGTTGATCAATACCCTGATTAACCCCACTGGCCCCAAGAATAACCCTCTGCCTCTCCAAACGCCTCTCCTCACATGCCCCTCAAACATGCCATCCGCGCCCATACCTATCCTTCCGTTTAGCTGGGGGGCGATTTGACTGTTTCCTTACTCTGTCTTTGCTTCTTCCACAGATAACGTGTTAAAACCCCTTCATGACGCCACAGGCCTCAACCCCCTCGCCTGTCGTCACCATGTATCAGACACTTTATAAAATAATTCAATACAATACAGAAAGTCTAAATCCATAAGTGCACAAAACAAAATCGAAACAAGGAAGAAATCCCGTCCACTGAGAGTTACATCTAAGGCTACGGCCCCAGGCCTTCGCTGCATGTCGCACTGCGGGCTGGCGGGACGCGTGCGCCGATTTTTCCAGTTCTGCGTGAGCTTGCAGGGGAGGAAAGAACAGGGGGGGGGCCTTGCGTGATGAGTGAGTGGGGAGCCGGCCATGATGTCAACGGCAGGTTGCCCTCATGTGTTTGAACGGCGGGGGGCGTGGCCTAGCGCTCCGTCGCTAGGTCTAATCCCAATTTTAATGGAAGTCTGAAAAACGCACCACGCACGCGGGCGGGCCCCCCGCCAAACAGTGCCGGACATATTGAGGGGCGGCTCTTGTCCCGCTCGGCCTCTGGTTAGCCATTGGGACCAAGCCCAAAGTGGTATGTTAGGAGACCTACAGATACAGATTTAACCTAAACCAAAGGAGGTAAGGAGGGCCCAATTGATACTTGCGTAGAGAGAGGAAAGGAGATGTCCCAGAACAGCAGCTTCTGAGAATATAAATACTTTAAAAGGAAGGACGAAATTGCAGAAAAAAAAAAGTTACAGGAAAAATGGATAAAAGTATAATTGACTGCTGATGGGAAAAGAGAGGGAGTAACGGGAGAATAAAGCAGGAGTAGGAAAGAGTAATGTGCATACAGAGAATGAAGATATTAAGAAAAGACTAAATTTTTTGTGACTATATACGAATGTGTTATATGAAATAAGTCAAATAGATTCAATTTAAGAAAGATGAATGGATTATTAATAAACATATAAAATATAGTAAAAACACAGTAACTGTTCTAAAACAATGTCATCGGAGACACACACAAGGCGATTAATGTCAGAATAAGCTTGAAAAGTTCATCACACCAGATGCATGCATGAAAGCGTGTTTTTTTTTGTGTTGTTTTCCACCGGATTTTGCCCTTCTCTCTAAAGCAGCGATCCAAGCTGGACAGTTGTTTCTTCCCTTTAATAGGTGCATCAATACAATCCACACAAGTGATAAGTAATTACTAAGTTGGCTGATTGAAACATTCTCCTGTGATATCTGCGAATATTCGTAACGGGGTTCACTAAATGCGTTAGGGCGCAGAGAGGATCAACATGCACAGTTCAATGGGAGATATGTGACCAGGGCAGTCACAGATATCATTCGTGCACTGCTAGAGAGAGGAAGGGCTCCAAAGGTGTGCCAGAGCCGTGTCACAGAGACAGGGAAGGGACTTTGTTAATGGTTACATAGAACACAAAAGCGTGTTGTACATTATAACCTTAAAAATGTTCATTCACTGTGGCGTTTTTTACAAAAAAAAAGAGCTTACAGACAGTCTCGGTTATCTACACAATGTGTTCTTCAAATGGCGCGGATTAGCGAAGCGTTGTAAAGAGAATCACATTTTCCCATAGGAACCCCTGTTTAAATCAACGTTCCGTTCCGTGAAGTGATTTTTTATGCTAAAATACACAAAATTTTCTCAACAACGTCGATTGTCTGCACACAACTATACATTATGTATAAGATTCTATTATTGATACAGAAGTATAATAAAACTGTTTAGACATGGTTTAAAGGCATAACTACACCAAAAACCTTCACACAGACGTCTGGATGATTCTCCCTGACTGCAGCTTTCGGATTGCATAATGTTGCAACTTTGCAAGCTTCGTTTAAGACGTCGGACATAAGCACATTTTGGCGTTGTAACAAACCGGCCATAGGATATGGCATTGGACACGTAAAACGTAAAAGAAGCGCGTAAAACGAGGACTGACTGACACAGTATTTGTTTCTCATATAAGAGGCTGATCTATTTAAACAAACAAACACACACACACACACCACACACACACACCAATAATTGCTTGGTCTGCAGCTTTAAGGAGCAAGAAACATATCCACAATGTGCGATTTTTGTTTTAATAAATCAGGTTCTTTAGTGTTTAGGAAAATACTTACACCTTTTTTTTAAATTAAAACTCTTAATGCCATTTTTAATTATTTTAATACAACTGAAATCTTTTGCTTTTTATAACAGTTTAGCCCACCTCCCCAGCAGTGAGAGATTTGCAACATTTTTCCTGTTTGGAAAGTTTTGTTGCCAATATTCACAGCGTTTGAGTGCAAAAATGTAGCCAATATATAATGTTAACTTAGAATATACACATACATTGTGCGCTGAGTTACACACGTGATGACGGAAAGATTGAAAACTAAAAGGCAACCATTTATGAACCCTGGAACAGATGCTTTGCTTGATACGATATGGGAGAACAATCAATTGGTAATGTTAAGGTAGGTACTAGTTTTCAATAAGGTCATCAAAGCTTCATATAATAAACAAAAGTATTAATTTTCTTAAATGATTTTAACGTATCACTCATGGGCCTGCCCTCTGTACCCTTGAGTTATCATGGATGATGTACCCCTACATCATAGGGTCATGGTCACAGACAGGGGCCTCACTACGCTTACTTCTGACTTTTTTACTACAGGAGTATTTCGTAATGCGAGCTGGCCCAGGGAAGATGGAAAAACAACTCTTCTTATGTTTCAGATTTAGTGACACGCTGGGATAATGGGACCACTCCCGAGTCAGTCTGTATCCGAGTACCAGAGGCGCATTCTGGTGTCATTGGCCACCTCTGGCCACTCTAAGGTGTTTAAGATACAATGACATTAAATTAACACACAATCTGGTGTATTTATTTTGCTTTAAACATTGCCTTGATAACTTCCCCCCTTTTCCCTTCAGCCTACATCAAAGGTAAGTGCCCCCAAAACCTTTTATCAATCTATTGTCAGATGACCCGTTTTTCTTCGTAGGGTTGAGCTGCGCGTTTCAATCACTTCACATATAATATATACATATGACACTCGCATAATTTGATTTGATGTGTCACTATTTTAATTTTTTGTGTCATTGTATTATTATCACCTCTGAGTAGCGCCTCCATTTTTCTGCATCACATCTTATTGCCCTCTCTGCCTTTCTATCAGTCTCCATCTGTCATTTTTAAACCTGACAGTGACCAGGAACCGTAACTGTTTCCTAGATTGGCTGCACTTCATAAATAAATTTCTGTTTGTATACTTCCAGTCTTTTTGTTTGTCCCTAAACATAGTATTTGCTCCGACTGTAACTGCACATTGCGCTGTTTTCATTACCTTATGTACAATAATTCCAAACGGTGTTTTTTCAGTGTACAAAGTACAAATTAATGAAACACCAACCACTTCAAGCCCTAAACCCCAGAACCCCCCACATGTGATCTCAAGCTCGCACAAAATAAAGCTTTTGGTTTCCACAGAACGTTATCGTCTAATTCATTTTTGATTATTCACATATCGGCAAAGCACAGTACAAATACCCTCATTATCATATATAATTATATATATATTATATTATATAATATATATATATCAATATATATATATGGTGTGGGACTATAGTTGTTTAGTGGGCACTTATTGTGGAGGTAGTGTTAAGAGCTCCACGTTTTTTGTTTTTAAACGTTTTTTTAAACATTTTGTAAAAACTATTTTTTGTTGATACTATTGATCCCGCATCAGGCTCCCAACATTGGAGTGCGTCGCTTTCACGCGAAAGCGCTAGTGACGTCACCACGTTGAACGGAGGTACCTGAGAGCATAGAGACGGAGGAACTGCTGCTGAATGCGTGCGAACTGTGGCAGTAGATCACACGCTGTTGTGAAAACACAATACTAGGAGACGAAGTGCGGTGAGAAACCTAATAGACTCACCATACAGAAACTGCACTACGGTCTTATTAGTACTCAGAGATACACAGCTATGGAACAGTGTTTCTACTACCCATACAAAACCAGATAACACTCAAGGTGTATAGGAAGACCTATATGTCACAGTGACTGCATAAGCCCAGCTGAGTAATTCTTATATCTATGAAGTGTGAGAGACTTTGAATTCTCAATGTTTTATAAGAGCTCACATACAGATGTGAGTTTTTGTTTACTTTGTTGTGAGTTCATGTATTTTTTTATGATTTAAACTGGTTTCACACTATCTGTTGTCCTTTGCTCTCCCTATAATACTTTCACCACCCATGAGATGAGACTTGGCTGAAAAAGAAAGTGTCGTACGATCAAGGGGACAAGATTCAAACGTTCCTAATATACTGACAGAGTTCCAGATCCCAGGTGGGATAACAACGTCCTGAATAATTCAACACGGCTGTGAGTGCATTCTACCATTTATGGTTAAATTTCTAGAAGACATACTACCCTATGTTTTTTTTTCTCGCTTTTGTTCCGCCGTTCGCCTTTAGGTCATTTCTGTCTGGTATATTTATCATTGGTGTCAAAAGGTAGTGCTACTGAGTTTGTAACCAATGTATCAACAAAAGGACAAAAATCCCCATGCTACATCTGTATGTGATCAAAATATGTTAAAATATTCAATATAATATTCTCACGAATAGACGTTATTTAGTTAAACCCTTGGCCAAAGCTTAAGCCTGCACGCTGACAGGTCCCTAACCACCTCCATTGAAATGTAGAATTTTCACAGGTATGTTAGGACCTGCTACTGGGTCGTGCCGTGAGCTGGCTGCAGGCTTAAACGCCTTTGGCCAAGGGTTTAATTAAATGATCCTTATTCATGGAATATTAATATGAAGGTATTTTAAAGCTATGTTTTTGCCAATTGGATGTATCATTGGGTTTTTTGTCTTTTGTTTTATTCACAAAGTACATAGGCAAGTTTATGATGAGTAAAAAGTGACAAAAACTCTCAAACCATACAGCAATAAAAATATCACTTATAGCAATTCGTTCTCTGACGGGTTCACAACCTGCTTTCTCCCCACTTACCTTCCACTGCAGGCCAGAGAGATTTGGGTAAGTCGTGCCGGGTCCCAGTCGTTTGTAGATGCTGCGAGCCCGTGGGGGAGGGGGGATGGTGTGCCGCGGCACATCGCTTCGAAGTTTCGCGATCAGTACTGGATGGAGAAAGAGTTTTGCGTCGGGAGGGGGCGGGGTCGGGGGCGTTTTGCGGGGAGGCAGAAGCCATACCCTCACACGCTGGATTTCGTCCCTCATTGGTTGAATCATCCGAACCGAGAGGGCGTCCGGGCAACGCCCTCCGTCGCCAAGTTCCCCGTACACCATTTTTTGTATGTGTAAAAACTTGCAAGTAAGCGCGGCAGTCCCTAAATGCGCGCCGATGCATTATCTTGGGGGGCACCGGATAGATTGGGGGAGGGTGCTTGTCGGCTGCTAAAAACCGCACTGGGACCCGCAGACTAATGTCTGTGAGTGCTATGGAATGCATATATTCCACACGATCACTGCTGCCGTGGAGAGCATTGTACCGCAGAGATTATGGTGTTAAGCAAGGTTGTGGCAGACCTGTACAGAAGACACTGTAAATAGTTCATCCGTTGCAGCGTGAGAGAGACCTCTCTGTTTCTTGCGATGCCTAACTCGGATGGGAAGCCTAAGTCGGGGCTATAGAAATGGCGGATTTGAATGTCTCGCAGGCCCAATGAAGCGTGACTTCAACCCCTTGCTACTCCTATGGCCAGTGATGGCGGGACTGTTAAACTGTACATAGATTATTATTATCGTTACTTTGTGGAGATACCGACATGACCTACGAAGGTCTTAAGTCTATCTCGGTAAGCATGGGGACACTTAGGTGGCTCCCGAAACCTCAAACATGTCAGCTGCTGGAGACCCCTGCTCCAAAATTTTAAAAAAAAAAAACCAGAATGTATCCAGAGGATGTCGACTTTAAATCTCTCTGTATTTGTAAGAGTAATTCTGCTGCCATTGTGTGATATAGCCACATCTGGATGTTTCTTCTCTTCATAGCATTACTACATTTACAATTGTTGAACATATTTTGTGTTAAACTGGCCCCAGCCCCCCTAGTAGCTCTTAACAGTCTGTGATTTTGAAAAAACAATTTTGCACATCTTTGTGTCTTCTGCAATTTGCTCCCTTGACATTAGTCACTTCACTATAAATCAATTCTAACAACAAAATAAAAATATATAATAATAAAAAATAGAAGATAAAATATTTGTTAGATTCCAACAATTACCCCTCACCCCCACATTGCTATCTATACATTTGGCGTCAA